>JAPQRP010000029.1:32222418-32257824 GCA_037367295.1 Apogon hyalosoma | reverse complement strand
ATATCTATGGCATTGTACTGACAAAAACAGTGCTTTTAGGCATTCCATGTTTTCTTTTCTATCTGTTTTAGTCACATTGTACACACAGGAGTTAGTACTTGTTTGCATAACCATTGTTTTTGATGACTTTTGATGGTCTAATAATTTTTTCCGCAACTGTATGTCCAAACACCATACTGTGAAAATACTTGAATGCAAGTTAAGTTCTGCATTTAAAACCTTACCTAAAAGAATGTAAGCATTATGAAGTAAAAGTAAAGTAAATGTATGCAATATTTTCAGAAATATTTAGCACCCTTCGAGTATGAACAGTAGAAATAATATCATCATTATGCTATACAATCCAAAGTGGATGTAGAAAGTTTTACATGAGGTGTCAAGAGGTCTTTGTAGGGTGACGTGGGAGGAACAGTAATGTACGTTAGAATTCACAAATATGTATACATAGATTAAACAAATCCTCAAGAACAATTTCAAACTATTTATTGTTTTTTCATGTCCTGTATCAACACAACACCTCAATGTTCTCTATGCATAACAGGAACAAGACCAGTGTTCCAGTGCAACAAAACTGTGCAACACTTTCAAAATAAAAGTACTAATGGCAAAATGAAAATATTCCACTACAAGTAAAACTTGTTCTCTGTGAAAATAAAATACAATTACTGCCTCTAAGAGTTAGAGAGTTTACATTGTTTAGTAAAAGAATATAACTCTTCATATGTTTCAATCATCGCTGTCCTGTAAGAACCATGCTTCTCTAAAAACCTACAATGAGATCAGAAAAACAGCCATATTTTCAGCTTTATGACACTGAATTTTCTAGCATTTATTTATGGTTTTGTCAACCCGTAAAGAACCACTGAGTCCTTAGGTTTAGAAAAACCTGCACATGTAAAAATATGTGGTTTTCAATGGATAACAAGGAGATGAAAAAGTGTAATCTGAAAAATACTAAAGCTGTCAGACAAATGTAGTGGAGAACACTGGAAAAAAATCTAAATCTTACCAAGTGTATTTTTCTCATTTCTAGTCAAAATATCTCATCATACTTAAAATAAGGCAGAATCACCTAAAGAGTAACTTTTCAGTGAGATATAAGAACTTATTTTTAGACAATAGATCTTGAAAATCTTATTTCAAGAAGTCTTGCAAAGATAATTTTCACTTGTTCCATTGGCAGATTTTGTTTGCTTGACTTAAGCTTAAAAAAAATCTTGAATTATGTCTTATTTTAAGTGTAATGAGATATTTTGAGTAGAAATGAGAAAAATACAATTGGCAAGATTGAGGTTTTTGCGGTGTAAAAAGCACAGTACTTACCTCTGTGAGGAGTAGGAGTGGAAGTAAAAAAGAAAGGTGGTAAAGCAAGATAAATATATTACATTTGTTGAGTAGATGTTGCGTTCACTGACTGTACAACACTGTAAAACTTGACTTGACTTACTGAAAAGGACAAGGTTGAGTTTCTCCTCACACTGTCTTGGAGCTGTGAAAAACACCCCGTAACAGATCGGCTCTTCAATCCAGTCAATGAGGCTGTCCACCTTCCACTGGACGGACAGGTCCTGCTGAGTGTGTGCAGCTCCGATGGCCGATTCCCAGCCCAGGACGCGAACTGGGCGAGTGGCTTCACAGCTCACACTCACTGGTTCCCCGAAGCCCACCACTACCCTGGAGGGCTTGAGAACCAGGGAGCAGCCTTCACCTGACACTGAGACACACAGCCACAGTTATCATCATCATCATCATCACCATTCTGAGGGCGTGTACTACTAGGAAAAGTTTTAGTATATCTGTCTGTGGTGTTAAATTATGGAGTAGATTGAGGGAGGAGTGCAAGAAATGCTCAAACATAAACCAATTCAAAAACACTCATAAGAGAATGTTTTTCACAAGATATAGGGATGAGGGTTATTAACTGTCACCATATATTAACATGTTCACCGTTGTTTATGGATATATTTCTTTCTTTGAGTTATGTATTATTTATTTAGATTTTGCCAGCACAATTAAGAAATGCAAAGGTAAAAGATTATATGTGTAGTTGTATGTTGTGTGTATATGTATAAACGTGTTCGTGCATACGGATGTATGAGTGTGTGTGTGTGTGAATAGATATATAAATATACAAGAGTAATGTAAAATGAAGAGGGAGATAAATGTATATTATTGATATTTAATGGAGAAGGGTGGGATTAAATAAATTGCACGTCTTCCCACCCCTTTTTGGGCAAGCAAATTAAACTATTGTGCTGTTCTTCTGTCTAAGATTGTCTTGATTGTTGATTTTTATGTTTTGCTTGTTCACATGTATGTTAAATTCCATTGCATGTTCGGAATAAATCACTAAATGAAATCAAAATCAAATCATCATCATCATCATCATCCTCTCCCACAGCCTCCACTTGCAGCATTGTCTGCAGGACAGGCTTACTATTATGCAACCTCGTTACAACACACAAAGGACAACCCAGATAACAGTCTGGACCATTCATTATCTAACTTTAATTTGTATGTGTTTATAGGTAACTGATTGACAGGCTTCTTTGTTTATTTTTTTGAGTATTTAACATTGACAGATTAGTTTACACCCAAGGGTTATTTAGCAGAAAATGTGCAAATGTGCTTGGAATTTTTTTTTTTTTTTTTAAATTTTATTACTAATTGACAGCCCACGGTATAATTTGTCAAATAATCTCAAACGAGGCGATTTTAAACTTCATGTTTCCACGTTACAAGCCATTCTAAAAAGTGCAGTCTAATAACGTGCGCACTCCCCTTCAATTAAAACGATTGTTGCGATTTTCACACCGTTTCACGCTCGGTTAGTCATGTCATTGTTTGCCTTTTTGTCAATTATGACTCGACTTGTCGCCAAAACTGCACCAAACACTAACTCCAAACTTGAACAAGTGAGTAAAAATTAACTGCGTCCAAATCTCTTACCTGAGTAAAACATGCAAAACAATAGAATCCGTTTCAGAAAGTTGTTCTCCATGTTATTTTTTTTTGCGGGGAGCTGTCGATTAAGAAGCGAGGGAGAGAAAATTCCAACTTGAACAAACTTGGCAACTCTGCAGGGAACTATGTTGGAACAAAAGGGCCCCCTTCATCCCAGATGACTTTGGGGGTGGGGGGTAAAAGGGAAAGAGGGAAATTTAACAGGTGGTAGGGCCTCTAAAAAAGACAGCCTAACTCTTTACTGCAGTGATCCTACACTCAAATTATCATTCAAATTAAATTTAAACATCTGCTTGCACAATAAAGTTTGATCTTGCATATTGAAGAAAGTATGCTTTGAGATTTTCTTTCCAAAACTTTATTTGTGGTTATCCTTTGTTATCAAGTGACATATTTATTTCTTATTGTGAGGTGAAACAAAAACTTGCTGCAAACAGAATCACATTTTCTGCTCTGCCTGCAGACACATCTCTTGTTGCTTCCTAACTTCATGCTTTGTTACGTCCCAGCAGGCAGGAGGATTGTTGAGGATGTTTTGCAGCATGTAACCTGTAAGACTCACACTGTGACTAGAATGTTATACAGCACATAAACTCTGACCACAACTGCAATGTGAGAGCGAGTAATCGGATGCTTTTTGGTGTATTTATGGAGAGCACAGCTGGGAATCTCAATATACAGATTACTTATTGGTTTCACTTTGAATATGCTGCTCTTTCCTCAAGTTCTCAAGAGAAATGTGTTAAGCTTGTGTGTCTATAATAAAACTTTTTCATTTTCAAACTCCATGACAAATTGAGCAATATCACTCTTGCCAGGTTGTTATAGCAACACAGTCAGAGCATACACAAACAGTGCTTTCTGGCAAGACCTTCAGTGGGAATGACAGGGACTAAACATAAAGAACATGGTTTTAGAAAAGCAGGTTTATATTGGCAACCATGGGCAGGAGCAAATACTCTCCTTTACATTCACTTTGCTCAGTGCTAATTAGTATGGCAGGCTTGGCACTGTATAATGTAAGCCAGATTGAATGAGAGAGAAGTCCAAGGGGTTGAAAAAAGGTGGCAGGAAAACATGAAAAGACACCAGTTTGACTTTGCCCCAATCAGTATTCTGCCTAAGGATGTCACGGACAAAAAAACTTTATTCAACAATGGACTCTTTAATGAAAAATGCACATGTGCACATTACACAGAAAATATCAAAAACATGATAGTTTCCTTTTAAAAAGTCTTGTACTAATTTAGCTTACCCTTTATTATTTTCATGACAAAGATTCAAAATCACAACTGTTTTTTGGGTTTACATCAATCAAACTACGCCAAAAACAGTCAATCGAGGGTCACAAAGCACATATAATTCAGTAAAACAAATCACTGCCTTGGTATCAACTTAAAAGCACATTACAGAGCAATATAGTCAGTGTTATCTGTGCAAAGTAAATCATTTCAGAGCAGTACCAGTGCACATAAAAATGAGAAAAAAATCCACAATGAGCATAATTCATATTTCAAACACACATCAAAATGAAACAAAACTACAAAATCAATAACTGTACCTCAATGTAGTGATAAAGGTGTTCAGAGCACTGTCAAGTAATTAATCTAACTGTATTTTAGTGTTTCATGTCTGTAGAAAAAAAATAAAAAGAGTACCTGAGTTGATAAAAACAGAAGCAGAAACTCCAGTTTTACCTTTAGAGTTGCATATGAATTCAAGATGGTTCGTACTCTTGAGTTGTGCATACATTTACAGATTAATGCCTGTTGAATTAGTGCTCAAGTACTTGCTGACAATGTCAACCTAAAAGTACAGTGGTGGAAAAAAGTTTTTGGACACCCCATGCATTTGTAATATATTACATTAAGAATAACTCTTCAGTCATTGAACTCTATCAAATATTGTTCCATTTTCCAAACCTACATGCTCCCTTCTGCATGTGTGCTGTTCTGTCAAGGCCAAAACTGGATGTTTCAGTAGATAATGAAACACATCCAGGACATGACATGTTGAAACTGACAAGAATTTAGTTTTGTTATTTTTTTCTTATTAATAGTTAACAAAAAAAAAAAAATTGTTTGTGTGTTTGATGCAGCCACACCTTCTGAAACACAAAGATTTTTTTGCAAATATTTCATAATAATGTTTGAGATTATGCAAAAATTTTAAGGGTGTTCAAAAACTTTTTTCCACTACTGTATGTGTTGATGATCTGAAAAAAAAAAAAAGGCTGGAAAAGTAAAACACTCTTTGGTTTCAGCTTGGATATGGTCGTCACCATGCAGTCCGTGATCTTTATCAACTCCAAATACTGTATGTGCACAGGATAAAGGGACATGAAGGCTCATTGAATGGTTTGATGAGTATGAAAATGACATAAACCATAAGTTATGACACAGACACAGATTTCAACCCAACTGAACACCTATAGGAGATTTTGGAGTAGCATGTTTCACATGAGTTCACTTAAAGGAGCTGTATGAAAGAATTACGTTCCAAGTCATGATAAAATGGCCCTGAATGTCACCAGACATTAAGGAATCATGTTCATTTCAAATACTGATATCACTGACAGTAGTAGTCCAGCCAGAATATTCGCATTTGAAAAGCTAAGTGGCAGCCCACAAGTAATATTTATGTTGTCATTTTGTGTTTTGGTCTGATGCTCTGCCCATCACCTATCTCCCAATCACCAAGTCAGTAGTGTTTGGGCATCCAGGTTGCCAGTTCCCACTGAGCTGCATCTGAAGCATTTCTGATTACAAATGTCTGATGTTACTAAACCTAAAAGGCCTCTTATTATTCCCAAATACGTCGTGACAAAATGAGAAACAAAACAAGGAAATGTATAGATGTTTTTGAAAGATGGAGGCGGCTGAAAGTGGAGACTAATTTGAAGACCGATGCCGGCTCTCCCATGGTCTCCCACAGCCCAGGCCATGGTCTCACCCCGCCTGGGCCCCGGTCTCACTGCCCGATGACAGCCACCGGGTGACGAGACTGCGGTCCAGGCCCGGGTGAAGAGACCAGGCCGGTATTTACACCAGTGTAAGACTGGCCACTTGCTATGGTAACTCCTTGTAGTAGATGCTCATGCTGGATCTGGCAACCCCTAGTCTGGAGGGAGGGGATACCATGCTCTACAGTATTTTGAATGTGATTGCAATACCAGTTTTGGCCACAATCCTATATATAACTCCTTTAATGGTGGTTTTTCCTTTAATTTGGAATCAATCTGTAGTTACTCAGCCGTTTAAATTTTTTATGTTATTGTGGTTTATCAGAAGACTGTGGTTGAAGCTGAAATATACTGTAAACTTAGTTAAAAAAAAAATAACAATGAGCTACAGAATGTTGCACAGGTAGGAGCTACAGCTTTTTTCAATTTGTTCAATGCACTCACTGTGATTGACTTTTAAACACAAATGAGTAGAAACACCTAATTAAAAAAAATACCTCATACAGAATAATTCCTCACAGTTACACAACTTTCTATTTTGCTTTGTACATTTAGAATTCATATCTGTAGTGTGCAGGGATGATCTGGGAGATAAATCATTCTTCCCTTTTATAAGTATTTTTTTTGTATCAAACTTCCATTGTTGAAAATGCACACACATGCAAAGTCATGAAGCATATTGTACAATCAGTTAGTCATGGTTCCAGATATTAGTTACGCAAAGTTACAGAACTAATTTAATTTCGCTGTTTAACTTACTGCATAGAATACCAGCATACCATGGTTTCTTTAAGTAAGCTCATTTGTGAGTGCATGAAAACATTAAACTCATTAATACAACGATATTGATAAGTGGAGCTGATGATATTATGCATTGTCTAAACAGCATGAACAGAAGCCCACCACATATGCATGCACATCAGCAAAGGCCCGTTTCTCAAAGAACTAACTAAACTTAAAAGGGCCATTCTAACAGTAAAGCCATGCGACGCCATTGAAAAAACCCAAAACATCCTCATACTGCTCCTGATGATGCAGGCTGATAGCTGGGTTTGCTGCAAAATGTGCCGTCAGATTTCACAAAATAAAGGCCGGCGATGAAGAGCACAACTCCCAGGGCCACCACTATTCCAATCACAGCTGCAAGAATTGTTTGATCCCCTGTGGGAGATGAGAGTTCTGGTTAAATTCTCTTTCGGATCACCTTTACTGAATTTAAGAGCTTGTAACTGTAGGCTTTCTATGTTTGTAATAAACCACACATCCCAAAATTAAAACTACAGCTAAAAACACAGCCATTAAAATCCCAGCAGTAGTCCCAGGACGATTACCTGATGGAGAACAACAGCATGAAGGAATTACAGGAGGGTTAACAATGCAAGGCAATTACATTCAAACAGGTGATTTTAGTAACAATATCTTACTTGGAGCGTCGGTGACTTTGAAAGATTTGGTGCTTGTGCCTTGGGAATTGGACGCTGTGCAGTTGTATGTTCCTGTAAATGGCAACGAAGGGGTGAGAACAGGTTGATTCGTCATCATTTCTTGCATGGCTTGTGGCAAACTCCAACGGTACACAGGCGAGGGATTTCCTGTTGCGGTGCAATTTAAACTTATTTTAAGATCAGCTGGAATCTCCACTGCCTCCACTTCAGAGTTCGTGAAAGTTGGTGGGTCTGAAGACACATGAGGTTTTGAAAGACAGAGTTTACAAAAAAAACTAAAGCAGAATCATGAAAATGCACCCAAATTCTTATAATTCAAACTATATTGATTGGCTACATGAAGAAGGCATTAAAAACTCACACAGTACAATCATGTCATGTGACTTGGATTTCATCGGGGAAAGATCTGGTCCTGAAGGCCCAAAGGTCAGAGCTGCCTCACACCAGATTCTAGTTCCATTATCTTCTCTTCCAGCCGTCAATTCATAGATCAATGACTGATTTAGAGGTGTTAACTTGGACTCACTATCAAATCTGTCAGTATGTAAAATTTTATCTCCTTTGTGCCAGGATACAGAGAGATTCCTTAATGGTGCAACATTAACAATGTCACATTGCATCTGATACTTTTTGCCTTCCACCATGGGGTTGTCTTGATTTGACTGAGACAGAGACACATTCTGAGGCATTTCTGCAAAAAAAAAGCAAGAGGCACAGTTAACAAAAACATACAATTGAAAAACTGCCATAAACAAAAACCCAGATTTGCAACGACTACTTACGGTAAACTGTGATTGGCACGTCTTCTGCACACTGAGTACCATTGACCATATTCATGTAGCATAAAGTGCCTAAGTCCCATGTATACACAGACGATATATTTAAGAGTACAGAAGTAACACCTTCCTGTTGTGTGCCACCATATGGTGACTCCCAGCCCATAATACTTGTCTGGCCAACTAATGAGGTGCAGTTGACAAGTAGGGGGTCTTCAAATTTCACCACAGGCACATTGGGTTGTATCTTCAGTGGACACGAGGCATTCACAGGCGTTCCTAGAAGAATATGATAACGATTAAGAATCCTTTACAAGACATCATGTATAAAACAGTAGCTTGAAATACACTTTATTGATATTTATTATTTTGGAATATAGCCTGCAAATAAAAGAGAATTGTCAGATTAAAAAAAAGAGACTACAAAATGGTACTCGTGGAAAAACAATAATAATAATAAAAGTAACTAGTTAACACTGGACAAACATGTGTTACAAAAAACTACTATAACATAGAAAAACTGGTAATCTCTTTGTGTTTGCATAAGGTAAAAAAAAATACAGTTGTCCATAAAGTTGGAATAGAATATTGTTTATTTCTTCTCATGAAATGATTGTGACAATGTAATTTATTCTTGATAAAGTGTAAATGGGACTCAGTATGTAATCATTGCACCTGGTCAAAGGTGAATATTGACTTGTAGTAACTAGGAATAAAAAGAGGAATGTGTCTACAAACAAAATTACTCCAACTTTATTGTCAAAAGTATATTTCATGATAAAAAAAGGACAAACACTGAACAAATTTATACTTCTATTTCACGACAACATAAATAATCCTTTTTACATCACAACATTTTTAGTCACTTAACAGCTTTAGTTACAGTTAGTTACATTTGGCTTTTGTTTAGTTATTATTAGTTTATGGGTTGATAAAATTCTCCTATGTAACTGTATAAACTCTTCATGGATTTATCAGAAAATGCAGTATTGTAAAACTGAAAACAGCTGTTTTTATGAGCCGATTAAAATTTTGAGAAATGCACTGTTCTACACTGACATTTGTGACCTTACAGAACATTAAAAAAGTTGTTTACAAAAGTACAAAATAAGCCCAAACTTAAACAACATTCACATCCAAAACACACATTAATCCTGCATTAGTAGAAACCCAAAAATAACACACAGCTGATAATAGCTACTACTACTACTAATGATACATTGATCAGTAAAGGTTTATAGACTGTAGTACAGGCTGCACAATGACAAACCTACTTTTACCTTCTATACTTTACTTACTTAAGTAAAACTATGTAAATGACATGTAAAAAAAAAATAGTCAAAATGGAGAATTGGTGATATTAGTTCTTTTACATAGAGTTCTACTCACCCCCCACAATGCATTTGTTACAGAGGTAAGACACAAACAGATGTAATCATGAATTTAATCAAACAATGGGCGTAGGCTCTTCGCGCTCAGTGTCGCTGGATATTTGGGATTTTAAAAAGGGACACTGAAATGTAACTTTAAAAGCTGCGCAAAGTACACACACAACCTGCGCAACCAACAACAAAAACGTGAACTTACCTGTTAACGCCATGAATCCGACGAACACAAAAACCCACATCATGTTTTCCGTGGATTTCACAAAACACGTACACGTATAAATAAATGAAAACTTCTGAATGAAGCTGCGCAAACGAGGAAGCTTATTTCCAAATGTGCGTTTCCGTAGTGTTCGTACGTGCCGTGTCTCGCCTTTTACTTTCATAGACAGTCCCGAAAGTAAAACTAATCGTGCTGCATTTACCAACACCTCGTACATATTCAGAAGGAAACTAAACAGGCGCCTTTCCAGACCATGTTTGGATCCAAGCAAAGGCGTGGTTACATTAGTGAAGGACGGAGCCCCAAACCTAACTTTGTACGGAAGTTATTAATAATATTAATAATGACAACCACATTTTCAGTCAAACGACCTGCATCACTCGCAGTCGCCTATTTGTAAAAGACCACACCCGAAATGTAATACAAGAAGCTGCGAACTTATTTGTGCGAGTGCGACATTTCCGACTGTACGGGAAGGCAGCACAGGCAAGTGAAACCAGCTGCCTGTTGTCCCGTAAGAACAGTAGAATTACAGTGGCTGTCTCTTATGTGGTGAGTTTAATCGCTATCTAGACATAAAGTTTTCCAAATTTCCACAGTTAATAAACTATAGACGGAATATAGGCAAGAGTATAAGGAGTATCACCCAGTTTAGATGTTTTTTTTTTGTCTGTATTTTTTTTAATGTACATAAAACAGAAATTCAATGCCTACCTTTGTTTGATACTTAAGGAAGGCTTGGCACCATTTATATACTTACACAAATATATACAAATTGGGGAAATTTTGAGCTGGTTTAAGCTTGCTCGAGACTAAACCACAGTGACAAAGCTAAAAAGATTAAAGTAAAAAAATAGAATTAGATCAGTCATCAGATCAGTGGTTACCAAACTTTTTTGACTCATGACCCAATTAAAACATCACAAATTTCTGACGACCCCAGACATTCAAAACGGAATTTGAATGAATTTGTTTTTGATCATGTAATAGTTTGCTATATTATGTTGCAAAGAAACATTAATTTTAAATGACATTTAGGCTATATAATGTATATTATTATGGATGGAGGCAGAAAAGCCAGGTGTAGATTACTGCACAAAGTAAGAATTTTATTTTCCTTGGCCAGGATATGTACAGTCAGTCCAGGTTGGATTTACAAGGCTGCAAATTAATACTGAAAAAACAATATATGAATTATGAAACAGCTGCAGCATCTAAAACCGACCACAATGAACATTTGACAGTTAAACAGTACCAGTGCTTTCAGTTTCAGCTTCACAGTTTATGTCTTTTATGCATTGTGATCGCCTCTCCCAACTTGCCGTATATTTTCTTAGTAAGTTTTTTTGTTTTGTTTTTACATTTTTATCAATTGCTAGAGATTTCAGGTGACCCCATTGGAATTCCAGGCAACGACATGTGGGGTCCTGACCCCAAGGTTGAAATACGCTGCATCGAGTCTTTGTTTTTGAAAGCATGTGAAAAAAAGTGCACCTGCAATGACAAAGCACTTAAGTTTGAAAAGCAACATTTTTAATATTAAAATACCTGATTTACAAACATCATAAATATTTACAGCAGTATTCACAAATACATGTCCTCATGTCCTTATTGAAACAGAATGGACTCCAACCTCAATAACTTTGCCAAATGTTGCAGTGTTTACCCCTGTCTGCAGTCCATTGTCAATGCTGGGTTGAAATAGCTTTAGCATTTCTCATAAATAAATATATGTTTTACATATACATAATACATTGTTGTAAAAATACAGTTCTTGTAGGCGTTATGCGTTAACGCCTGAAGCATAATACAAAAACACACAAGTGACAAACAAGACAATTTGTCCTTTATCCTCAGAGCGCAACACAGAGTCGCACAACAAAGAGCCAGGCACAGAAAAGCTACAAACTCATAAAGAAGTGCAGAGTGGCGAACAAAACATTAGTAAAAGGACAATGTGCTCCATGAATACTATTTCCAAGCAATAGCCTCAACAAAATGAGCCCAGCTGGTCTGCTCTTTCACAGATTTAGTGTCACACTTTGGGGGAAGCAAATACACACTAAAATCGATATAGTGCATTTCCTGTTGGTGTGACTATAAAAACCACAGTAGTTTTAGGATGATCACTCTCTTAAAGTTAAATTCATGTTTTGTTTGCTAAAATCATCTCAGAGGCCTGAGCTTGAGTAAATACTAAAACGGCAATTTAAAAAAATAAGCATGAATCACATACTTATGAAACAAGGATGACTCAAACATTCAATATTCCCTTTGTGCTCATGAAAAAAGTCAGTTCCTCGCTGAATATCCTTCATTCTTCTCTTCTTTGGATCCAGTGAAAACAGGTCAAATCCAGTAGTACATACAAAATTAAACATCTCAAAACAGGGTTACTTCATGAACAGATTTATAGACATGCGATTACATGTAGGAGGAAATGATGTTTGGCATTTGAAGGAAATGAAGTGGCCAGTGTATGGCAGCTGACTGAGTGGTATCCAGCCTTTAGAACACTGTAGACTCTGGTGGTAGAGATGCAGCTCATTCAGAGTGGTCAACTTGAATTGCTAAGACAGTTTGGTCATTGGAAACTGTGAGTCCCAGCCATTGTGAGCAACGTTACCATTGTGGGTGCTGAGTTTGGGGTTTTTGAGACTGTAGCGACGCATCTTGGTATTCTTGTAGTATATTGAGTAGATGAAGAGAAAGACAATGGAGATGACCACGACAGTGACGGCTACAAACCCAGCTATGAGGGGCAGGTAGTCCTCTATAATGAAACCAAACACACAATGCATTATTGTTTCTGAATTAAAAAAAAAAACAAAACAGAATTATACATGTTGCAGCATACTGTGTGTGTGTTGGCATTGCTTCATAGGTAGTGTTCAATGATTCATGCTCAGTGTTTGGCACAGGGGTGCAAGGATTATTGTGTTTGCATGAATTATGTGTCTTATGTGCATTACTGAAGTGCCAGCATTACACTCTACGTTCATGTTTGCACTGGAAAAAATCCAAAACTTACCAAGTGTATTTTGCTTCTTTCTTGTCAAAATATCTCATCACACTTAAAATAAGACAATCACCTAAAGAGTAATTTTTCAGTGAGATATAAAGAACTTATTTTTTAGAAAATAGATCTTGAAAATCTTATTTTAACAAATCTCACCAAAATAATTTTCACTTGTTCCATGGCAGATTTTTTGCTTGAATTAAGCCAAAAAATCTGGTAAGATTTAGATTTTTTCCAGTGTGGCACATTAAAAATGATACTGTCACTGTAAGTGGTAGGACAAGTAGTGCCCTGGTGCAATATGTGTCAAAGGGGGTATATCTGTAATCTGAAGTAGGTAACCTGTGAAAAATAAAGGTACTACCTGTGGAAGTCACTCACTTCCTGATGGCATACCTACAAGTACTAAAATGCTTTATCTACGTTCCAATCTCATTCCAGTTCCTGTAAACATGACACGTATGCTGTGTTATACTGTTTCTCATTTTGTACCATGGGAACAGTGATGGATCATACTTTGTTGGATGCAGATGCACAAATGTAGATTAATGAAACGTTGCTATCAGTAATACCTACTTAAAAAAAATAACCAATACACTACAGAAATCAAAATCTTACCAAGTATATTTTTCTCATTTCTAGTCAAAATATTTCATCACACTTAAAATAAAACAAAATCACCTAAAGAGTAACTTTTCCGCGAGATATAAAGAACTTATTTTGAGACAATAGAACTGGAAAATCTTATTTCAAGAAATAAGACCAAGATAATTTTCACTTGTTCCATTGGCAGATTTTTGTTCTGCTTAATTCAAGATGTTTTTGCTTAATTTCAAGATCTATTGTCTAAAAATAAGATCTTATATCTCACTGAAAAGTTACTCTTTAGGTGATTAGGTCTTATTTTAAGTGTGATGAGATATTTTGACTAGAAATGAGAAAAATACACTTGGTAAGATTGAGATTTTTTCCAGTGTATGCTAACACTACAAGAAACTATTTTAGGAGAAGAGTAAAAACAGCGAGGCATTTCTGTTAATACCACCTGGTGAGAGACCACAGTCATGATGCAAAAAGCTGCTGGTGGAAGCTGATTAACTTTTACTCTTTCTAGTTTTAAAATTTCCAAATAACTGTTTTTACCATATCAGCCTGGTTTTGTTGCTTGTTTCTAGTCTCTGAAATGTTTACTGGTGTAGTTCCAGTTATGGTTATTATGAGGCATAAAAAAATCTACAGGATGCACCTAAAGTACAAATAAATTATTCACAATAGCGTTACCAACTAGATTGCTATTAATCATCATCATCATGATATGAGTGAGCATGATAAACATTACAAAAGACTACCTGAATTACAATGAATAAGAAGAATCATTTACATGCATAGCATATTCACATTCAGCCTGTGAACATTAAGATAAGACAAAGGCCTGGAGACATTTATTCACACCATTTGGCCAATCAGTTAAAGCTCAGCAAGCAGTCAACCACCACCAGATTAACATGTGTCGATAGACAGATGAGGCCCTGCCCCCTCAGGTTGTGCCCAAGAGATCTTATTTTGGGAAAAAAAAACAAAAAACAAACTATTACAGTCAAAGGTAAGACAGATGTAATTTTTTTTGGTTACAATTTGTATTTACCATCATTCACACATGTTTGTCAATTTAAAATAGAATTTTAAATGCCAAAAAAGTTGCAGTTTGTTTTAAAAGTGTTGAATTATCAGACTGTGAAATACAGAGATTACACACCCAAGTTTTGGAGGTGAAATCACTGTCTCTCTCCACAAGCTGCTCAGTCAATGAAGACTGATGTTTGCAATTTCAACATGACAAGGCTTGTAATTATTTTCTTTTTTTTTGTAATATATATTTATACCCAACTCTTGATATAGTAAGGTAATGGCTGTTTTGGTGCTGGGGACTTGTCATGTGAGATGAGAGGTGACATCCACTGAGCACTCTGAGTTTTCACACTAAACTACATGTTACTTCACTATCTTCACAACAAACAGTGAGTTTTTACACTTGTAAAATATGTAAATGAAGCCACAATTTAAATGGGATATTGAAAAATAAATATTTTACATTTTTTATTAGCTTATTTTTAGGTCCCATTAGGTATACTGGAAAAGGCAGGATGTTCCTTCTATATTTGGGGGTGACTGTGAGGTTACTTTACTAATGGCTAGCTGCATCATCACTGCAATACTGACTGAACAATGTTTTCTTCCTATGCTCTGTGTTCTTCATATTATGCAGGTCCATTATAAGGGAACAGAGTAGAGTGCACTGGCAAATGTTTTGGCCCTACTGTAGTTTTCTGAGACTTAAAAATGTCATAAACTCCATTTGGTTGTGTTGCATCTTCTTCAATCATAATGTCTTACTCTGCCTGTATTGGTGCTGCATCTGCTGCATGTGTGTATCAGACAAACAGTAATGATGCTCTCAAATTAAGATAACCATTACCTTTCAAAATCACCACAACCTCGTGGGAGATGGAGTCAACGTCGTTTGAAGCATTACAGTTGTACACGCCGGCTTCATACACAGTGAGTACACTTCCAGACCCTTGAGGTACTTTGTCTAAGCCGGAGAGCCACTGGATCTTTGGAGGTGGGTTCCCTTCAGCTTCACAGACAAGCTCTTCAGGATAACCTCTGAATACTGGGATTGTCTTTGGGAGCTTTGTCGTATTAATGGCAGGCTTATCTGTTGGGAAATAAAGGCCAGTTGAGCAGCGGCAGGTCAAAAATATTCACAGTAGATGAAATAAACTCTAGCGTCTATTTTGATTATAAAACTGAAAGCACACATTCAATCACTTCCTCACTTGATTTAACATTGTTCTCTTTGGCAGCAAATGTAAACGTGATCTTACAATGGACAGTGACGTTGATAGGACTGGATGTCACATTTGGAGGGTACTCTAGTTCCAGGTCCATCACAGCTTCGCATCTGAACTCTGCTCCATTATGCTTTTTGTCCAGAGTTATAGTGGTGCTAAATGACATATTGACAGGGGTCTTGATTGTATTAATGTCACAGTTGGCGCTGCTTGGAGGACAGTGAATCTTTGACGATGTATCTGATGAATATCGGGAAAAAGTAAAACACAAAAAAAGAAGAAACTGATCATCCAGTTATAGTCATTTATCAATCAGTACATATATTCAACACAGAGTTCAAATCATTTTTCATGCCTCTATTTTCAGTCAGTTTTACAAAGAGTACTACATCTCTTTTTCTCAATTGTATTAACATTAACCCCTTTTCCACTATGGTAATTTGAGGGTGAATTTGAGTCAGAGCCTAATCTCTAAACAGTTCCCCATATTTCAGTACCTAGGCACCAATAGAAAGCTAGCTAAAACCTTTTGGCCATCACAAAAACTAGCACAAATCCATGAGTTGGAACAGGTGTGCTTGGATGTGAATGCATGCTTGCAAAACCAGGAGCAACTCTTGAGTGTTCAGTGTGGGGTATTTTGTGACATTTAGTCCCACACTGCAGCCAGTGGTAGGTTGACCTGTTTTGTTTTTGGCTAAACTTACAAATAGTAGGTGGCAATTCACTTTAACACGAAATGCCACCTGTTACAAAAGGAAGTTGCTCAGAGGTACTGCAGACACAAGGATGAGCAACATGATGGACTTGCTCCCTCTTTTGATATTAACAGTAACAAAAACCCAACAATTACCATTTTCATGTAATGGTACACTAATAAAAATAGAATTATTAATATTATATTCCTTTTCTGTGATCAAATCTACATAAATCTTGCACACAGGGCCTTTAAAACACCAAGATATAAGATGTTAAGACACATATTAATCTTAATCACTTCATTTACAATGTGTGAACAGCTCATAACATATCTTGAAGACTTGACCTTCCGTGACTTTTTCAGTTGCCTACATCTATTACAACAGTACACTGATCTCTATGGCCCCAAGTCAGTTTTTACGCATCACTGATATAACCATTAGCTTGGAAATAGACTCTATTAGTGTCAACAAGTGATCGTGACCTGCCCAGCACCGACTCTACATAAACACACAAGTATGCATGAATGTCACATATTAAAACTTTAAAGAGAAATTGTAGTGTGCCACTGTTGTGCTTCAAGTTACCACTACTGTTACCGTGAAAGTGGAAATGTACACAGTATAGGGCTACATTTTCTTTTCAACTCAAAAATAAATACTTTAAGTGAACAAAAATACTGAACCTTTTTAAAATGAAAACCTTCTTAAAAGGTTTTAAGATGAATTAAGTCCAAACGACACTTACATCAGCCCAGTACTAGTTCTATTTGGAAAGGGAGCATGATTGGGAGTGATGAGAGTATGAATATGAGACGAGTGAGAGTATGAATATGAGATGAGTAAGCATTTCATAGTTGTATATCTAGTTCACATCAGCACACGTCTGATGATGTATAACAGTCAGTTACAGATTTACACTTTAGGTTTTATAATCACTATTCAAACTTGTGTGAAGCAAGATTCCTTACTCGTCAGTCCTTCGATGGTTTCATTTCCTTGGTACCACTGTACTCTGAGGCTTTGTGCAGGAGCAAAGTTGACAATGTCACATCTCAGAAAACAATCACTGCCCTCCACAGGTGAGCTCTCATTATACAAAACACTGATGGATACACTGTCTGGTTCCTCTGGATGGGTCACAAAATAAAGGAACTGTTAGAAAATTCAAGAAATTCCTGTGCAGTACACTTTAAAGTCATAAAGACAAGTATGTACATGCAGATTAATACATACTGTAAAGAGTGAAGTTTAGAGACTTCTGGCATGTTTCTATCCCATCGAATGTTGCAATACAGACAGGTCTTGGGTCCCAGTCATTTTGGGTGTCAGGAATCCATGCTTCGCTGCTGACATTGACGTCCAATATCTGCCAGTGTATATCACGGACATTTGCAGGTGAGGTTAGCGTTTTGCACACTGCAATCTTTTCCATGCTTCGGTATTGTAAGAGCATCCTGTCTGGATTTATTTCGATGGGGCATTCTTTCTTGGCACCTGCAGGAAGAAGCATGTAGGGGAGAAATGTTAACTCAATCCAAGTCTTCATTCAGCGTCTTATCTTGAAACAACATTTCCACATTCAGTGGTAGTAAAATTGTTTTGAAAAGCTGTTCAGGAGGCAACAGGAAACGACTAAGGAAGGATACACCCCTCCCTTCGAGAAGTATGCACTTGCTGCCCACCATTCTTTGTACTGGCCATATCAATATCTCAGTACAATGTGCCACATTCTTTTCAGTCCATTTTATTTAGTCAAAAGGTACAACATAGCTCTAACTTAGAGATATTTTTTAACATGACAACTACAGTATAATACCCAGAAACAGAAGAGGAGTTTTAAGCAATAACTTTTTATCCCCTGTTGACCAGTTTCACAAAAACCTGTTGTTGCATTCTAGGAATATAAGTTATAATGTATCTGTCATGGTGTTGTCACCCGAGACAATTATTTTATGCAAAAAAAAAAAAAAAATCCAAAAACTTAAACTTCCTGGGTCTCCTAAGGTTAAGACAATGGACTGGCAGCCTATATCACTAAAAGTAACTTGCCAATCCCAAACTCAAGTTATACCTCAACTCATTCAACAACATTGAATATACATATGCTTTATTTCTTTCTTAACTTTTTTAACAAATCACTGTTGCTTTAAGTCAACTCAGCACATAATCAAGCCAAACAATCCCGCTAATTGTTCCCTAACATGCTATCAGCCAAATCGAGCTATTCCAAACCCGATAGTAAATCCACACCAACATGCTAACTCTGAAGTAGCTCAACTTACTCCACTCTGTCCCGTTAGAAAGCCAGAGTAGCTCTAAAGTCAGAAACACTGACAGGAGTCGAAAACAGTTGAACTCTTCCATTTGGATGTAGTCTCGCTGGGTTTAAACGGCTCTACCCGGTCTGCCTCTTCTGTTTCCCTTTCAGCTGTATGGGACGAACCAGCGGCGGCTTTCGGGGGGTTTTTGGGCGAAAGCTACGGCTGCACGGAGCCAGGAGCGGTGCACGAGCAGACAGGAAGCGCACCCCCACCCCTCCCCGCATGCGACCACGCGCGCGCACACAAACACCGCCTGTGCCTAAATCTGGTAATGGAATTGGCTGCACACTTAGACTGTACATAAATACTTTATGCGACATAAATACTTTTTTTTTAAATACTTAATATACAGTTTATGGCCATGGGACTTTATGTTTGGGTAGGGGTGGTAAACATACGGCCCGTGGACCAAAACCGGCCGTCCGAATGGTCTAATCCGGCCTGCAAAAAATTGTGAGGAACTCATTTTAGTTCAGGGGCCCAATGTGATCTAAAGCAGCGGTTTTCAAAATGTAATAGTGAGCCTCCCATAAGAGAACATAGAAGCACCCCCCCACCTCCCCACACACACAATTAATTGCTATTATTATACTGTTATTGTCGTTGCTTTGTATGTTCCATGCAGGCTTAAAAAAAAGGTTTCAATAATACATCTTATACACATCTTTATTTTTTAAACATGTTTGCATGTTCTTAAACATATATTTTTAAACATTTTAAACATCTTTACCTGTGTATGTGCTTAAATATCTTTTTAAACACATCTTAACATCTTTGTGTGTTTTTACCATCTTTTTTTGCACATTTTAACATCTGTATGTTTTTTAACGTCTCTTTTAACACATCTTAACATCTTTGTGTGTTTTTATCATTGCCCATTATTACCGGACACATGTCTTTGGCAGCAGAAAGGAGCAATGTCTTGCCAATGTTGTGGGGTTTCTCCGTCTTCAAAATGCATAACGCTACGTGGTACGATGCTTCAGTGCCTTGGTATTTACAGTGCCAAACGTCTCCATGACTTTCATCTGTGATCACAATTCATTAAGCTTCCCATCAAAAAAGCCATGGCTTGGTCTTCAAACTTTGGTGCTTAGTTTGTGGCGTTTACATGGTGGCATACTGTAGTTAGCTCGCACCTCTGCAAATAACACACTGTGGCCAAACTTGAAATAATCAGGGTTGTACTTCCTCCGTTTGCTGCTCGCCCCAGACTCTGTGACCTCTCACTTTCACTTGAGCTACTAAAAATCAATGCATTTTGCCCCTCGCATGTTCTGTAGTTAGCTAACCAGATGTTTACACTGTTTTTCTTTTTTTATTCAGGTTTATTTTTTCTCACGCTGCACCTCCCCTGAAGTCCTCTGGCGCCCCCCAGGAGAGGCGTGACTCACACTTTGAAAACCGCTGATCTAAAGTAAAATAAGTTTGAGTTTCAAGTTTGAGTTCATTGTCTTTGTCATAAGACAACGAGATGTCGTTGAACCACCTGACAGCTGGCACCACACCCTCAGTGCCCAGCCAGTGCAAAAGCTTATCCATAAGCAATAATAGCAAAATAATAGCATAATAACCTACAAATACTAAACTCCTAAGTTGTTTAACTCCTAAAAAACTACTAAATTTTCTCCTCGGTTTAAAGCTGTGTATGACTTTCATCACCAATTTTTCATTAAATCTGTAAAAGTATTCAGTTCAGTTCAAACTACTTCATTTATCCCATAGAGCAATTTCATTTACAGTCTACCAGTCGTTGAATTCAACAAAAACATCAGATATACACATACACAAACCAACAAAATCACATGGACAGCCTTTCAGTGCAACTAAAATGCAGGAACCAGAGCAGCATAGGTCAAAGTGCATGGACCAGCAGGGACCAGAATAAATGAATACATAGATAGATGAGTAAACAGATACATATTGTGGTCACAGTGTTTGACCATCAGTAGGATTATGAAGCCTGATGGCAGAGGGAATAAAAGAGCTGGCGTATCTGTTTGTTTTCCTCGGTGGGGTGAGGTAGCGTCTTCCTGAGGGTATTAAAAAGAAATTCCTGAGCCAGAACATGATCAGATTGACTCATGACCTGATGAGCTTTCTGGACCACCTATTCAAACAACTTCAAAGTGTCCATCACAAGCCGTCTGTTTGTGTACATACCAAAACCAAACCGTCACTCTGGCCTTTTCAGAATTCCATGCAGCCACAGCAGCAAGTAGCAGTGAAGTCGTTTCTGTGTTTGTTGCTGCTGCGGCCATACTGCGGCTGCGTGGAATTCCCATTCCCACAGTGCACTTCACAACAAAATTTCCAAAAAGGCTCAAGTGACTTGTCAGTTTGGTATGTAAATAAATGGACTGCTTGTCATGGAGTACACTTCAAAGTTGTTCACAGTAAGGGAAGTGATTCAGGTGCGCAATCACGGAAAGACTAATGGATTCGGCTGTCACTTGAGTTTTACAGATTTGATGAAAAATTGGTGATGAAAGTCATATGCAGCTTTATTGTGATAAAAAGTAAAATGACATTATGGAAACTTATATTTACAAACTATCCCTTAACAATAAAATGTGAATAGCCCAACAAATATGAACAACTTGAAATATCGTAACAAAAATAATTGTAATTTTAATCATTTGGGGGGTGTTAATGGGAAGTCTGATACAGATCAAAGAAACCCACTCTGGTCTACCAAAAACATAGGTCTCAGTCAGCTTTAAGTGAACCAAATCCGGGAAGCGGACCACAGAGCAGCTCCATGTCTTTTTTCATGTGGCGGAAACAGAAGATGCCCTGAATTAACCAATAGATGAGCAGGGGTTCTTGTTCATTGATTGTCTTGTTTCCTTTATAAATCTCGATGCAGCACCACCACAGGTGACATGGGGAATACATCATTCATTAAGTTCGGTTCATTTGACAAAGCGCAGCTGGAAAGCTATCTTGGACCAACTGAATGTTTCCCCAATTGTACAAAGTCTACGGGAATATTAGGTGTGAAAATGACTTATATCGCCTGCAGATGTGAATGTGAGAGTGAATGACTGTTTGTCTGTATATGTTGGCCCTGTGATGAACTAGCAACATGTCTAGGGTGTATTCCGTCTTTGCCCATAGGTAGCAGTGATAGGCTCCCACACCACTGCAACCCTCATGAGGGCAAAAGGCTGTTCTTTAACAAGTTCTTTAACCCTAACTGATGCAGCGAGTAGCTTCTTATGTCTTGAACAACCATCAATTTACATAAAGCTAAGACTATTGAACATTTGAAAAAGGTAATGTGGTCTGATGAATCCAGATTGACCCCGTTCCAGAGTAATGGGCGCATCAGGGTGAAATCACACCAAGTGCCTACATTATAAGTCTGTTGAGGTAATGTTATGTACCCAAAAATGATGTAAATATATTTTCTGCCACTTATTAAATGATACCATGGTAAAGACAGGTAGTAATTACAGCTAAAGGTAGTCCATTGGTCAAAAATATTATAAGAGTGTGGGAATTTTATTTTGGCATAAAATACATACATAAAAATAAACTGTGATTTGTAAAACATTTCTACAGGAAATGTTTTTTTTTTTTTTGTCTAGATAATATTATAAAGTGATAGTTGATAACTTTATAGCCACCACTGGTAAATAGAATTGATCTGGTATAGACTGAAATAAAAATAAAGTGCAGTTTGACTATTGGTATGTATATCATTATTCATCATCATATTGACATATTGGAGCCAGATGTGACCTTATATAGACCAAAGGGCCAGAGTTGTGTGAAATGCTAAACCATAGCTTATTGACACAGTAAAATGCTAAACTTATCAAGCACTCATTAAGTCAGTAACCTGTTAACTATAACTACAGTCAAGCTATTTCACAATAAAAAGAAACTCATTCAACACAACTTGGCAGGTGAGCAAGCTGTCATATACATCAGTCAATCAAAGCCTTCTGTTATATCTGTGATCGTATTCATGAAGCAATGATTTAAATCTGGACAACCAAGTCACTTACTAGAGGGTCCACCAAAGAGACCAAAATGACTACTGACAAAAAGGATATTTTTAGAGAGAGAAGTTCAGTGTAAGTCTGTGGGGGACAGACTTTTTTGGTGCCAGCCCCAGTGACCATCAATTTTAACATTCTTCTACAAACATTCTTCATTTTGAAACCAGTATCTTTATCACTTGGTTTTAATGGAGGGTGTTTGTCATGTCAGTTCTGTAGTGAGTTCAACCATCTTTGACATCAGGGAGATGCCCTCATACAATGCATCTAGGTAGTTTTACTCAAGTACCTTCCTTTCCAGTGAAAACCATGTGTCTGCAAATTTAATTCTGTGTAAATTCTGAAAGAGGAATTTTCCCTGCCATTATAAGAATTAGATATCACATTATCTTTTTTTTTCACAATAACAATGCAGCCAAAAATGTAAGTGTCTCTCACTTACAGCACTAACCAGATAATGCTGATGGTGAAATAAGATTTTTTTTTTCTTGTTGTCTATTATATGTGATGTTGACTTGACTTAATATATGACCCAAGTTGTATTTGTTTGAGCTGTTTTCCCAAAATTGTAATATATTGTTGATCTAAAATTTTGTGAGAATTGCATAAAAAATGCAAGTTTTTACTTGAGTAACAATAACAAAGTAACATCATTGCACCTAAGCCTTCAGAGGGAAAACCTTGGCATGTTTGTAATAAACTGAAGGACATGTTTGTTTAGGAGTCCTTTTTATTATAAATTAACTCTGTGATGAACTGGAACAATCTGTCTATAAAAGTAAAGAGGGATGTTTTTTTAAAAAAAAAGAAAATGTGACTTTTAGAGATAAGTAGTGAATGACTACATCTACTTTTCATACTTTAAGTAACCTACAGTTTGCTGATAATATCTACGTACTTATACTTAAGTATGATTGTGATACTTAAAGCTGCAATGCTTAAAAATTCCTTTTCCTTCAGCATATTATAATTTAAGTGCTCTGACAGGACATACTTGCATCTACTCCTGTTCCTTATGTTTTCAGGCCGTAGAAACAGGCATTTTCAGCCAGGAATATCAATATGTGACTGACTGCAGTAAATACTAACCACTGTTTGCTCTGGTCTGGTGGGCCTTGAATGCTATTCTATTGCTCTGCTCCATGTCTCAACCTGGAAGCTTGGAAACGTAGCTCCACTGCTCCCATAACAGCATGACATTGTCATATCAACTATCTATATATATAGTCTTTTTATTTGGATGGAGAGTAGAGATCATTATTTTGACCTTACCTTTTACACTGACGCTGACTGTTTTAGAGACATTTCCTTCCCTGTTGGATGCTTGACATGTGTAGATTCCCATGTTGTACGCTGTAGCATTGAGGATCAGCAGATGAGACACTCCATCTTCATGCTCCTCCACCACATTGTCAGTCCGGTAATAATTCCAGGAATATTCTGGTCGTGGGTTTCCCATAGAGGAGCACTTCAGTGCCACAGTAGAACCAAGTGCGACTTCAGTGTCCTCCAGCTCCAGTATCTGTGATGGTGGGTCTAGAGGTGGTAATGCAGAGAAGTGTTAGGGGAAAAACACCAGTGTGATATACTAAAAGTAAATATTTTATCAGAATAACTTACATGTGACAACTATCTCTACAGTCACATTGACACTGTTGATCTGATTTGAAGCAGTGATGATGTATTGTCCTGAATCGCTTCTTGTGAGGTTCTCTGGAAGTTCCACCTCATCGTTGTCTTTGTACCAGGTAACTTCAGGTTTGGGATATCCTTCAACTTTGCAGGTGAAGTTGAAAGGAGCATACTCTGTTGTTGTATAACTGAGTGGACACATCAGCTCGGGTCCATCTAAAACAAACAAAAAAAACAAACTTAAATCAACTTTAGTCAGCATTTTTAACATTTTTTAATACTTGTGCATATTATTTAGCAATAGCATTTTTAGCTGTGACACAGTGTAAATACAAAACAACAAAAGCACTGTAAAAACAATATAATTTACTTGATTATTGTTTTACTCTAAACTGAACAATGCAAAGACTGATCATTCCTCTATGAAAGACGTCAAGACAACTTTGGGTTTTTCAACTCAAAAGTGAATAAAAGATAACTTTCTGTCTTCTTCAAAGTGTACTCACAGAGCACTAGGACGGGAAGTTTCTGTCTGATTGAGGATAACCCGTCAGCCTCAACAGTGTACCAGCCTGCATTTTCCCGGCTGAGAGGGATGGTAGGGTCTGTGGACTGTCCATCTTTTTTCCATGTCACAACAGGGGCTGGATTTCCTGTCACGGGACACTGACTCTCTAAAGTTTCCCCTTCTAGCAAGTCAGCGCTAGAACATAGCATTTCTGGTCCATCTAAATGGGAGAAAACACAGCAACCGTACATAGCATTTTACTTTGATATCAAACATCACACATTAAAACTGAAATTTTGGTGCCATTTGGGAAATGTAATGTGTAGTGTGAGACAAATTTCTGCTACATTAAGAGAAAAAAGGTATTGTACTGTTAATGTATTAATCTCAACATTAAAGACTTAACATTACATTTTATGGATGATTTATTTAACCCTTTATTGGGTAAGTGACTATTTTTTGGTAATTTCCACATACATTACAAGGCAGTGACAGCACCAGTTCCAGTGAGGACAGTGAGTCAACAATCTCAGGTCCAATGTGGTCTACAGGGTCTGTAAGGGCCACCTCTGCATGAACAGTGAGTGGACCTGCTTTGTTAGGTACCATGACACAATGGTACTAATGTAAGGAATGATGTACAAAGGCATAATGTGGATGTGGACAGTTGTCTGGATCAGCACTGATGTTATAATGTTCTAAAGTGATGTTCTAATGTTCTAAAATACTGTACATATATTCCTGTCACCTTACATGTGCTTTTTTTTTTTTTTTTTTGCCACTTATGGGCAAGGAACCAAAAATGGTAACTTCACTGATCATGATTTTCTACATGACAATAAAAAATGTAGAAAAGTTTCACAAAAGTAATAAAGTCTTGGTATGTCCTGTAATAACACACTAAGGTTGAAATTTTGAATCTCACAGTATTTCTATGAGTGCCCTATTAAGGGTTAAGCATTTCCACCAAATAATAAGCAAGTGCACATGATATACTTACAGTGAACTGTAATGTTGTACTCCTGTGATGACAAATTAAGTTGTGGCCCCTCTGGACTCAAGTCCAAATGTGCTTCACACCTGAACGTGACTCCATTGTCTTGTCTAGTTGGTGTAAAGTTGATGACAGACGACTGATTCACCGGTTTCCGACTGGAATGGTTAAAAGTGTCCGGATGTCTGAAGAGTGCACCATCTTTGTACCATCTCATAGTAAGGTTCTGAAGAGGTGCCACATGCTTTATTTCACATGTCAGGTTGAATGTCTCTCCCTCTGTCACCACACCATCAGAGCCAACACTAGAGCTGATACTGATTGTTTCTGGAAATGCTGGACAAAAAAATGTGGTGATTACATACAATCAAAGTGCCATTCTCTGATTTGCACAAACAACCAAGACTTACTGTAGACAAAAATTTCTGGGATTTTGCCGCACTGGCTACCAAACTCTGGTGATGGGTTAATGAAGCATTCAGGAGTAGGATTCCAATCACTTATGTTCGCTAAAGCCCAGGTCAAAGCAGAAACCTGCAGTAATCCCGTCCCTCCACGCGGGGCCTCCCAGCCCATTCCTGTGTGATGGGGGTCCCATGAGCTACAGTTGACTGACACTGGGTCTTCATATTTCACCACTACCCTGGAGGGGATCAACTCAATGGGACAGCAGGAACCTGAAAGGCATCAGAGAGCAGATTTCTGTGTTAAACCTGTACTACTCTCTCAAGGGAGATATATATTATTACTTTTTTAAGATTTCTGCAATTATTTGATTTTATTTTTTTATATGAGCTACTCATTTTGAATTTAGCCCCTTCTCAGGTATGGTAGAGAGGAAGGAGATCTGATGTTATGTTAGCATGCTTTTGTCTATGGAGAAATATCTACATCCATTATTTAATGTACTAATAACACACTGTGAAAATACTCCAGTAAAAGCCAAATAAACTGCGTTCTAAAGAAAAAACATGGAATTATTACTAGCAATGTCAAAGTTTGCATGCTGTGAAATGGTCCATGTCAGTGTTTTATGATTAGATATGATGTTTTTGGATTTGTATGTTGCATTTTATTGCTGAAAATGAATAAGGTTGAGTTCAGTTTGACTAATTTATATACTTGGTATCGTACTACCACTGGCTTTTGAGAAGCACGTCTCTGAAAAGTCTATTTTTCATGAGGTCATAAAAACATCTCCGCTTTCAGTTTTGTAATTGACACAACAAACACATTTTTTAGCAAAGAGTTCATTTATTTTGAGGAGGATGATTTTTAATTCCACCCACACGTCGTTCTCCAGTTTATCACAAAAATTGAGAAGGTGGTAAAAATTACCATCTGCAAATTAGGATTCAAGCATCAAGACAAATGTAGTCAAATACAAAATACAAGTTGGCACAAAAGTACTTCAGTAAAAGATGGCTACATCAAACATTGCTCATATAGGCCTATGAGTTTTGTTGGAAACGAAATCAAAAATTCAGAGAGAAACAGATGTATTTGTTTTCTTAGGGCAGGAAATTTTAATAACACTGACTAAACCTGTGATAACATTGTTTTACACAATGAACAATTTAGAGGATAAGGGGGTTTCCTTCTTTCTGTTTCAGTTATAATAGACACAAGGCATCAGAATGTCTAGATCTGACCAGTTTTACTTTCATTTTACCCCCAGCACCAGTAGCCAACATGTCCAACAGGATCTAGGAAGCTGGTAAGTAGAGCTCCACACCTCCACTTCCATTCACAACACGTGACCTCCACTTAGGGTTAGGGTGACGTTCCTGTGGAAGTGGAGCTCATGTAAGTGGAGCTCCAGTTTCTCCAGCCTTCCACAGCCAGAATCACCTCAACAATTGGACAAGGAGCCAATATAGACAGTTGAGACAAGCAAACATTAAAAAAGACACAGAGGGCAATATCAGACTGATTAATTTAAATGGTGATGATATTTGAGAAGCACAAGGGAGAAAATAACTGAATAAGAGAGAAACCCTTTAATAATATTAAGTACCAGTCCATTTCAAGTCACAGGTGTGGTGCTCACCTCAAATTGTGCCGACTATTCACAAAACCCCACAACTTGAGTTCCTACTTCTGTCACCAACTCACAATAATGTACGCAATGTTCTTTGAACTTCATAAGAAAAACAGTAAAAAAAAAAAAAAAAGCATTGCCTCAAAAAGTGAAGTAAATCTTGTTGATATATAATATGTTCCACGTTCTTTGCAAGCAAATAATCTAAATCTTAAAACTAAATCTTAAATTACATAAAGTTTATTTTTCTACGCCAAATACAGAGGCTATATAAGCTGTAATACACAGACCTAGGTTATCAAAATCATATCAATTAAAATAAATTTACTATTTGGCGAAAAATACTGGACACGTCATGTGACTGTTCTTTCAAAGTCGTCTAAAATACGTTACACTGACACCATTTGTGTTTTTATGTATGTATGTTTGTATGTATGTATGTATTCGTTCGTTTGTTTGTTTGTTTGTTTATAAATTAATACCCACAAATACAAGTACTGTATAAATCGGTTCTCTAGACTCTGTTTGTTAATAGACCCTCCATGTAAAAATTTGAATTGAGAGAATAATTGTATTGTATTACATTGATTTGTATTGTAATATTATGGTTTCCTTGTCTTTAATCGCCTACCAATGGACTACGAATGTAAATGAGCTGTCCGCTAACGTTTACACTTTACATATTTATTTTACACTGGTGTCCACTGATGTGCGTTGTCCCTTTCAAATAACCCCCCATAAAATGCATTTTCCCTTGCGGTTACTGAAGTTTTCTTGCTTTTTTTTTTAATTCCACATAAGGCTCGGTGTCAGATGAAATCACACTGTGATATGGAGACTAAACAGTGGTCTAAACAGTGTCTTTTCAAATGATACTGCTCCCTTCTGGTTAAAACAAAGTTATGCAGCTATGGTACGTTCACAATCTAACAGTGAAACCGTTGTTTTATAATACTAAATTGATTTTTGTTTTAATTAAAAGCAGATTGTCTTTCGGGCTTGCTGTTCTAAAGGGTTAATCCACTTAAGAATAAATATAAGTGTCCATATCTAGGATACACTATATATTCTTACTCTGAAAAAGCAGAGAAAAGTGGAAACATATTACCTGTCGCACTGAGGAGAAACCCCACGAAGAGTCGAACAAATGAAGTACTTTGACTCATTTGACTTGTTTACTCATTTGACTCAAACAATGCCCCCTTTGTGGTTTATTCCAGCTCTGTTCAGCTTGGGATGCTGCGCTCTCCTGATCCTTGTGAAGCGATGAAATACTGTACATTCACAGGAAAGAGAGAAAAAGAAAGAGAGGGAGAGAAACAGCCAATGCACTGATCCCACTGCCTCCGTCTCTCTCTCTCTCTCTCTCTCTCTCTCTCTCTCTCTCTCTCTCTCTCTCTCTCTCTCTGTCTCTCTCTCTCTCTCTCTCCCTTTTACTACTTCGTCCACTTCACTGATTTGCATGAGGAGAATATTTCTGTAGGCTGGCAATGTTACAGAGTTCAGTTTGGTCTGGCATACTGATGTATTTTTGAGCAATCTTGTATGATATGAGACATTAAAAAAAAAAACAACAACAAAAAAACAAAAAACAAAACTATTCACAAACTTTACTTGTGTTTAACCTTTAGAAAATGTATTTGGAACTAAAGGCATTTCCTAGTGGCTACTGTTCCCAGAAATACATGAAGTCTTAATGTTTTTGATCAACCAATCCATAAATTTGAATGTATAATATATTGTGTCATTGTGCATTTGATATAGGTGTCAAAAGTCAAATGGAGAAATAAAATACAGAGCTGGCGTTTACAGACATGTAGTTTAACCCTTTATAGGGCACTCATAGAGTAAAGATTTCAACCTTAGTATGTTATTGGAGGACATAAGACTTTATTATTAAAATGTTTTTATTACTATGTAGAAAATCAAGGTTAATGAAGTTACCGTATTTGGTTCCTTACCCCTAAGTGGCCAAAAAAAAAACAAACAAACAAACAAAAAAAAAACCAAACAAAACAAAAAAAAAAACCAATCCAAATATATGTAAAAAATGCAAGAAAAACACATGTAAGGTGGAAGGAACATATTTTAGAACATTAAACAACATAAGTACATAAGTGCTGGTCCAGACCCCTGTCCATGTCCACATGATCCCTTTGAACATCATTCCTTACATTAGTACCATTACTTCGTGGTACCAAACAAAGCAGGTACACTCACTGTTCATGCAGAGATAGTCCTTATAGATCCTGGAGAACACTGGCCCTGAGGTTGTTGACTCACTGTCCTCACTGGAACTGGTGCTGTCAATGCCTTTTAATGTATGTGGAATTTATCAAAAATAGTCACTTACCCAATAAAGGGTTAAATAATTGGTATAGATAGTTAAACAGAAATCATTTTATTCTTTCATTAGTTTTCCATAACTGATTTGTCCCCCTGAGGGTCATGAGGTCAAATTAACTCCACCTTTTAATCAATGAAAAATGGGAAATTAAGAAAACTTTAAGAAAAAAATATTTTAAGAATATGAAAGCCTACATTTTTCACTATAACTCTTATTTTTTAGTTTAAAATTTGGGTTACAGTGTATAATAAATTTTGCAGTTGGATACAAGCTACAGCATTAAAAGCATTAAAATTTCTCACATATTTCACTACATGAGCCACATAAACTGCCCATTTGCTCTTTAGTTTTTTCAACAATTGGATGAAAACAGATATCAATGATAAGTGCTTTGTGCTGCAAAAAATAGAAAAGGTAAATTTGCACTGCCCAAATTGTTGTTTTGCTCCTTTTCTCAATCACTTAAACAGTCAAAAATGTTTTTGTATTCATGCCAGAATGCTTCATTATGCCCACAACTCTTGAGGTCAGCAGCGCATAGATTCACGCCCACACACCTGCATTTAGTGGCAGATTGCAGTTATATCCACACCATTTATCCACATTTTAGACTGCATGCATTAAAAGCCAAATTAGACAATATTGTTGTTGAATTCTCTGCCATTTTTGTTTTTCCAAAAATCAGAAAAGCTGTGATAATGATTCTGAAGTTAGATGGGACTTTTATTTTTTTAAATAAAGAATCACAAGGATCACTGTCACCACTCTAAGAGTAAGAACAGTTTTGTAATGAAACAAAAATGTTGGCTAATTTCCTATGAACATTTTCGTTTCAATATGCTATCATTCACACTCAGGAAGAATTGAAAGTGACCTTTGGAATTTCCACACTACACAGCGTGTTGTCATATCCTGTTTTTTGTAGATTAAGGTTGTGTAAGCATAGAATCTCTCAGGCTATTGCAGGATAAGTATTCCTTTGAAAGCTTGGGTTTTCATTATGATTCCCAGTATGGTGATAATTTTGTAAGGGAGAGAGTTTCAGTGATAGTGAAGATATTTTGTAGGTAGCCTTGGAGCGGGTAGTGTAATCACATCCTCCCACAGATGCTTGTGACCCACAGAAATAATAAATGGAGACCCGAATAATGCGTTTAGGGAATGCTGCGACCAAACAGCTGCACACAGCAAGTTGTCTTTAATCCGCCTCAGGTTAAAGGTGATTTGGACTATCATCAGATGGGAGCAGAGAGAGACAAAAAAGATGATATGCAACAAGGGAGGCCCTGAAAGACAAACAAGGGAGTTCAGATAGGAAAACAAGCATTGAAATTCCAGTCATGTTGCTGAAGTACTCTCAAGCCACCAAGAACAAGCATTAAGTGCATTCTTCTTCACTCCCCCATTCTGACTGCAGAAGGTTTATCCACATTGTCATATCAGACACAGAAGGTTAAATGTCTCTTTAATTGTTAATGATAACTCTCCAATAATATGCTTCCTTTCATCTTTTGATAAGTGGCTCCTGTTTCCTGGCAACAATGTGAAAGGAACTGGAAACTAAACAAGTTGTGCTGCCAAATAGAATGAAAATGTGCAAAAGTGTATTTGGACGTTCAGACTAGCGTGCAATGTGATCACCATCACACTATTTTCCATTGGTGCTTCCTGTTTATAATAAAAGACACTCAGGGGATGACTCCAGAGAGCCTCGTCAGCCATTTCTAAAGCTTTTTCAGCTCAGTTTGATGAAACATGCTCAGATGCTTACACAAGTGAGTCACAGAATAATTCATGGTGTGAAAAATGACAGCTCAAGTGCAAGATTTGTTTGTCATGAGAAACATTTGGTGGTGATATGAAGTGCATTGATCTATTCCATGCAACATTTGTATGTATAACACCAAATGTTTTATTGTTGTAAGTATTTGTTCTTGAGAAAAAAGACTTATCACTCATAAGAGACAGTTGTCATTTTTAACATTTCCTTCCCTGGTTGTCCTTAAGATAAAGAGGAATCATTTAAGTTGGGAAGTTCCCCTTCCCCTTCCTCCAATGTAACAGGAAAAGTGAGAGTGCTGAAGTTTTAACAAAGACAAATTAATTGGTGGAAACCCCCCGTAAATGTTGTTTCTTTCATTTTTGGTAAACCATGATAGCGTCTCATCTAAAGGCTCTTTGTGTTAACGCCAAGGCAGAAAAACAGAGAGTAGGAGGATGAATGAAAGGAATGATGGTCTTGATTTGCAAGTAAACTGTAGAGGATCTTGAGCCCATCAAAATCTGAAAGAGAAAGTGCTTTAGATTTCACTAAGAACATAAAAATAACAACCTGTCTGGACACTGATAGGGTGCCCTTGTACTTTTGGGGTCAAAGTTAAATAAGTTTGTGTTCACAGGTGTTCTTTTCTCACCCTCCTAATTTCTGTTACAAGTCTGTGTTTAATGTTCAACCAGGAGATTTGCAAATACAGGGAAAAATACATGAGGCATTCTCATTGCAACAATATCTGTGTTGTTCATTTACCAACTAAGGCAAAGCTTACTGTAATGTGATCATGGAAAATGCATGAGTCTAACAGAGGCCCCTCTGTGTCTGCACAGTCTTTGTTTCTCTATTGGCATTTGTAAGCCATTTTCTGTGTCTTGTGCAAGAGAAATGATCCCAGTGTTAAAATGGCTTGAGTGTTTTATGCACATAGGGGAATCTGGATATGTCTCTGCCCAAAACACAGTCTATTGTTATTCCACCTGCTGGGAAAACTGTATTATTAACCAAAGAGCACACTTTCAGCTTAGTCATCAGGTTTCCAGAGTAGATCTCTTACTCATCTTCCTCGCAACTTTATCAACAGCTCGGAGGAATTTCAGATTAAAACTACTCCTTGTATTTCAGATCCAACATGATCCAACATGCTGTTAAACAGAGAAGGATTTTTAATGAGTCCAACTAGGATTTGCTTTCGACACAGTTTTTGTGATTTCTCGGCAGACCCCCAAAAACTCCCCACTGAGTGCTAGGACCCCACATACCATTATGCTGAGAAAGATAAATTTGCCTGCCAAGCACTGCATTCTTTTTCTTGATCATTAAACTGAGCATAGGTCATTTCTGGAATGCATGTGTGCCTCTAAGTGTATACATATACAGCTTATCACACAAAATCTGTTTGAAAGGTTCCCACAAGTTGCAGGATTCCAGATGTGGTCTTTTCTGCATTCAAAATCATTGTGTAAAAATGTAGAAATAACTGAACGATTACAGCACACTGTCACACAGAAGTTAACCTTTATTTCTCATGATGCATTTGACGATCCCACTGTAAAGAAAGGACACTAATAATCATATGTAGCCTCATATGGACCCTTTTATTGGCACAATTAACACAATACATTCTGGCTATTTAGACACGTACTCACATCACTCTTTGTGCCAAAACAAACACTTATTTAATTGAAAAAATGTGACATGCTTTCATAAACACAGATTGAAATCTTCTAGCACACTCAGTATTAACAGGTTCACTGTAACACATGCAGGAACCAGATAACAAACAGGAAGCATCCAATTTACTGAGGAGATTTGTTGTAAGGACTTAACAAAAGACAGGAAAAGTGTTTAAAACCAGTGTGTCGAGGTGGAGTCCCATCAAAGATTGTCACAGACTGGATGACTGCTTTCCAGGCCATGTCCAGTGACCTCCTGTTCCATTTACTGGACACTATGTGAATCTATCAGTTTACACTAGTTAATCCCACTGTGACACTTTCCTTATTAACAAAGACTTACATCCTGTGCTTTGGATGTGCTTTGAGCAGATTTCAATCTGTGCTGCTGTGAAGTTAGCCTAATCCTTCCCATGTCTCTACCATTCTGTTGTGAACACCCCCCCCCCCTTCCGCCATTATACTTTCTGTCTCCTTTCTCCTTTTAAATGCAGCAACCCTCTTCAACTGGAAATGAAGCAACGTTAGTCCTGATCACTATTCAGCTCACCGGAGACCTCCTTTCACAGTAATTACATTGTTTTGTTTTATTGTTTCAAGAAGGAGGCTCACTCCTGTCCAGCTGAGTCACAGGAGAAGCCCCTCCAAGACCCCTCTGCCCTTCCAGTGCTCTACTGTGGGCTGACAATAATCATCCAGGGTTAGGAAGGGAGGATGAGTCACAGGGTCTGCAAAATACCGTAGCCTCCTAGTCGTAAATATAGTGTGGGGGAGATAAAGCAGGTCACCTATTACGTCTGTGGAATACTGATTACTCTGGAACTTGAGATTTCCAAATTGTTTAAATGGGGATTTCACACAGTTTTTGTTCACGACTTTAAGCCTCCAGAACAGGAGGTTTGAAAATCCTTCTGTTTGAGGATGCACCTTCCCTGTCCGAGCCTCACGGTCCCAAGAGGGGATCATCTCGCTGCTCTGCAACATAAAGCATGACACCATAGACACTCCCATATGTTTATGGTTTTAGAGGCTGCGTGTTGGGGAAAGAAGAATGAAAAGCTCTGACAGACGTTTACCTAGTATATTTAAAATATGTTTCAATTCTTTTCACTTTCTTTTTAAAAATTCATTTTAATATCATTTATCAAGTGTTTTCTCAAAAATGTAAAAATCACTTGTGCCATGGTAGAATGCAACTGTTAATACATTAAAGGACAGCCCATGAGTTTTAAAAGATACAAAATTATAAAATAAATACCATAAAATACATGAGTAAAAGTATTGGAAAACACTGAATTCCAACAGAAAGCTGTAAAATGTATAACAAAACAAAATACAACTTCATATTGTGATAAATATCATTTCAATAGTTGCTTTTACTTTGTCTTCTGAGTTTATTTTCTTTACAATGTCATCTGTGCTGACAAAGTGGGTCAGAATTATTTTTTTTTTTACTTAATTTTATTCAAATCTACTCAGTTTTACCCTAAATGTTTGACTTCTAGTCTTCTGAAGAACTTGTCATGTTCTGACCACAAAAAATTATTTCGACTGCAAATAACCTTCTGCTTTCTTCAGCTACTCAGGAAAGAAATCTCAGCCTTTAGATAATAATACAAAAAAATTACATTTATTGCCATGATTATTGACAACAGACAGTAACATTTTTATTATATAACATTTCAAGTGTCCCAGTGTTTTTGCTCATATAGTGCATATCACATTCAGTAGGGGGGAACATTTCTCTACAGATACAGAAACTCCAGTATATTTTGT
>JAPQRP010000029.1:32190507-32222318 GCA_037367295.1 Apogon hyalosoma | reverse complement strand
ACGGCGCAACAGTGGGTCTCTGTGAGCTGGGTCTATATTGTGTATAGAGAGAGAGAGAGAGAGAGAGAGAGAGAGAGAGAGAGAGAGAGAGAGAGAGAGAGAGAGAGAGAGAGGAGGCGGAGTAATACCAGACGCTGGGACGGATTGGGAAGAAAAGTTTTTCAAAAGTTTCAGGAGGTGAACCGAGAAACAGAGCAGCCGTGGCCGAGCTGCGGAGGATAATACGGGAGTGGGAACTAACGCAACGCTTTCATGCTGACTTTATGAAAAAATCCCCAGCGGTTTTGGAGCCTTTGTTTTTACGTGAACTTAATAAAGGATGTATTTCTGCTGAAACCCCAACTTGAAGCGTTGGAAACTTTTCCACCGAAATGGAAGGGAATATTCCATGGATTATTTTTTCCTTTTTATTGTTAATCCATGTTTGTGAAGGTAAGTCTGACTATTTTATTAATATTATCACCATACAAATTGCTGAACATGGATAAATGTCCTGGACATGTTTGGACAGCCTTTCGCCGGTTCGGTTCCAATAAAGTAGGGGTTGTATGTTACTGATGGGCATGTTTATGTGCAACAAGTTGATGTTGTTTTTGTTAAAGTTAGTGGTTTATCTCAGAAATGACCAGTTAAACTACAAACTTTTTTCCCCCCTATTGAAGTAACTGCACCGCATCAGAGAGGTAACATACTGGAGACGTTTACACGAATCACGTGTAAAAGCAAAATTGATTGCTATACAAAGCATTATTGGGACATACTGTTAAGACGAATGTTATTTGATTAATTGGATTATTTATTATTTAAAGTTGCCTTTCTTTGGTTCTGTGTGAGTAGACCGTAAGTGCTGAATGCTGATCAAATTCAACCCCAAACACAGAAGCTGGAACATCAGCAACAGGCGAAGGCTTGTCATAGGTTATGAATTAAAAGTTATTATTACTGTTATCAATGTTTCAGTTATTATTATGGTTTTACTAGACCTACTGCCTGATGAAAATTAACAAATAAAGGCAACTTGCTGAATAAAGGACCTTTAACTGGGTGTCTCTAGAATGTGGTAAGCACTGATTCTCAGATTTGAGTGTATCCTATTTCCTAACCATGTTTCCAACCAGGATCTTAGGGAAAGAGACAGATTTTGCGGGAAATCAGGAAAAGATTATTTGCTTTTGGGAAACTTTAAGACAAACAGACGGGTGTGTCTGTAAGGTGCTTCAAGGCCTGGGAAATACTTAATCTATTGATAATAAAAGCTGATAAACTAGTCCTATTCAAAGTAAAATTTACAGAACTTTTCATAGATATTATATGCCAATAATATTAAGTAGGGGATGTTTTTTGTTGGGGTGTATTGTCTTATGTCGTCCTCATAAGGTTAACTTTGATTAAATGGTTCTCTAACTGATTTCTCCAATTCCCACAGGGTTCCGTTGCATGGATAAATACAGACCCTGTGAAAATGGAGGGACATGCTTAGAATCACCTTCACGATGCATGTAAGTGGAACATGAAGATTTGATGTTTTTAGTTAGAAGTTTCCTTTCACCAAAGCCTCCAGTGAGATTTCACCTGCTTCATTTATTAGAAGATTCAGCCTCTGAAAGCAATTTACAGCTGTGAGTGAAGGCCTTACACGTAAATTAATTTAACATAGAATTTGTGTTATTTTGCCTCAGTTTTTTTTTTTTTTTTTTTTCAGACGTTCAGAGAGAAGACAGATTTTCTGAGTGTTAGTCCTGCAATGATATAGCAATGCAACTGTCTCTTATTATCCTGTTCACGATCAACTTACAACATTCACATTAAAGTGTTGAAACACAGGACAAATTTATTAGAACTACACTGATGAGCAAGCATCAACATGTTTGACTGCCACAGGCATTTCTTGCACCTGTTCAAGTTTTGTTAGCCATAAGTAACAGCATTGCGTGTATCATGACTCAAGTTTCCCTTTGTGTTGTTTTGTTGTTTTTTCTCCCCCTATCATTTTCAGAATGGGATATTTTGTCAGTGTAAATTTCACTTTTTTCTACCATTAGCAATTATAATCAAGGTTTTAAGAAACTTTGAAATGATTTTCCTGTGTTCACTTCTTGCATTTGCCATTTTCAGCACTCAGGTCTTTTGACAGTGATAAGGCTTTTGTTTTTCAAATTGTAAGGGGGGTTGTGTGGGAACCTATTGCAAGTTAAATAGCCTACAGTGTTTTGCCTGGGGGTCATTTGTTCTTTTAGAAACTCCTTAGCTTCGGAACCATGCTTGAGTGTTTCAGATGGAGGAGGTACAGTCATTGATAGAGCAGCACCCTGGTTACCAGCTGCTTCCCTCCAAAACAGTAAATTGGTAATTTTTTAGATGGGTCAAAGTTCAGTCTATACAATAAACAATAGTTTCTGTGAGTAAGGACATTTTGCCCAGCGATATGTATACATTTTAAGTATTGAAGTAATTATGTAGTGTTAGGCTATAAGGTCTAATGTAATTATACTGTCAGTAAGAATAGTCAATGTGTAACTCAACTGCAAGTGCAACTAGTAAATACCACCCACATTTTTTTAATCATTAGCTGGAGAAGGTTGACTGAGTGAGTAAATGTATAATTTTGTGGTGCTAGAAGTTTTTTTTTCTAACAAATTTTAAACTCCTCTTTTCAGAATAAATCACCCAATTTTAATATTTCATTCTCACCATTTAGCCACATGAATTCCCAGATTCAGTATAATCACATCACAGGGCATGTGTTTTCTTTTGGAAAAGACCATTCATTAATTCTTTGTGTTGCTGTAGTGTTTGTGCTCTGTACATGTATGTCTACATATGTTAGGGGTATAGGCCATGTGCATGTGTAATTATTCTCCTGGTTCAGTGCCAAGGAAAGAAGCACCAGTGCAAAGGGAAAAAAAAGGTTTCTAATGGAATGGGACATCAAATGTCATTCTACACAGTGTAGAAAGAGTCCCATAGCAAGGCAAAGCAGTGAAGCAGAGCGTGGCCACATGAGAGTGGTCAGACCAGTCCTAGACGGAGGTGAGTGGTGGAGCCACCCCACCCCTTCCCTTGGGAGCCTACAGAAACAGGAGATCCAAAACAGCAGAAAAGATCCTTTCTTCCATCAGATACCTGGCTGAAACCTGGCACCATCTGAACAGGGTGTAGAGAGAGAGAAGAAAGGCCACAGCATAGTGAAGCCAATACACAGTAGAAAAACAGAAACAAAATGAATGCATCAATACATGCTTTGGCATTTCAAAGGAATTTGGAATTGTAGAAGAAAATGGCTCTGCTTAAAATCACCAATTATATTGTTCTGAGCAGAGAACATTCATCTGTTCTTGCTTTAAGGTTGACCACTCTTCATGTTGTTTAAATTTCTCGCAGCAAGTAGCTTCTCAAGTGACAGTAATACTGTGTGTATGGCAGCTTCCATTGTTGCTGTCCCAGATACCTTGTAGTTTCTGTCTCGTGGTCACAGCTAAACACCACAATATAGCTGTAAACTTTGTCTCTTTAGTTTCATGATGTGTTTGATGGCTTCTTCTTCAGGTGACTTTGTAAAGGTCACAGGCCATAGGTGTGAGGATTATAGTAGTAATCCATTCTGACCTGTGGACTTCAACAAACTCTCTGATAACCATTCCACCTGTTTCCATGGCCCACTAAACATCAGTGTAAATGGTTCAGCCATTCCTACCTGGCCTCCCTTAGCCTTTTACTAAGGAATACTATTTTCTATACAGTCCATTTCCCTCATCTCATGTTTATTTGACTGTTGTTTGTTTATATTCAACTAACTCTGTAAAGCCCTGTGAGACAACCTAGTTGTGATATAGGGCTCTACAAATAAAACTGAATTGAATTGAATTGAATTGAATTAATTATATCATCTGAAAGGAATCTGGTATATTATATTATAACCATGTGCTATCTGCATTCATTTGGGGCTGTGTTTTATATTCTCTAGCCTCTATTATTAACTAAACCTAATGATTAGCTTGAAATTTAATTGAAATAATGTGGTGGCCAAACCCCCCTGCTACTACAGGAAATATGAGTTCTTGTTTAACCAATTATCTTTGTTTGAGAGATTCAGAAAGTACAGGGTGAGGTTTTAAATGTTGACATATCTACACAAATCCTTCACAACTTCTGTAAAGTACAAATCCAAAGAAAAACATTTTCAAAATTAAGTCAAAAATATATTTGAGCCTTGAATTATTGCTGCAATGATGAATTATTTTATGAACATCAAACAAACCCTTTTGTCACTTGAGCTTAACGCCAACAATTATCCAACTGTGGCAAAGAGTTTTACACTTGACAGTGAAAGGTTAAATGTGTCTCAGAGAATGCAGCTTTCTAGGTGAGCAGTCAGGAAGTCCAGATGAAGAGCTTTTGGCCCCTCAGCTCCACCCTGCGAGTGGAATGTGCTGCAGAGAGAGGGCCACTATGGCGTGGCCACAGCGGCATGGCCTCAGGAGAGATAATTAGGCAGATTGAGAGGGTGTCATTCAGAGACGATCCAGCTGGAGGGATCTGACTGGGGGTAGGGAAGGCTGGGTAGGAGGGGGCTGTGTAGAGGACAGCTGGTGGATGTTGTGATGGTAATCCAGTGAAGTCAGATCTTGACAAAGGGGAAGCATAGGGCCAGGTGCTGCCATTGAGCAGTCTGCTGCCCCCATACTGTGAGAGACAAGCTCGTGGAGGAATGAAGCCTGTGGCTCACAGTCCCTTTAGCACATGTTGCTCTCTCACATACCAGTGGCGACTAAGTCCATTCTCTCCCTCTCCCTCCTCTGGTGGCTCATCCTCTGCCTTTCCCAACACAGTGGCACATCACAAATTACAACCAGTGCTTAGATACTGTTAACGCTATGAAAATATATGTGATGCTTCAACACTGTGTGCAGCCCATGGAGGAACACAATGGTCTTCTGTATGTTATTAATGCTTTGCCCTTGCCCTTGGCCTCAGCAGCAGTTAGTATATATATTGTGAGTGTAGTGTTATGACCCTGTGGTAACTCCCAGCCTCTAGACTTGATAAAAGAGGACATCTTTAACTTTGATAAGGAGCACACTGTCCAGACTGTGTGAAGTTTGTTTTTTATTAAGGCATTTCTATGTTCCTTCTCCTTTTGAAAAACTGCAGGAAGTTTAAATGTGTTAAGTAAAATTAAACACCCACTCTTTCTACCCTTTAGATAACAGAGAGTTACATTCTCATGGGCGGATACAGCCTTTCCTAACGGGAATTGTGACACCTGCAAGTAAATTTACTCTTTCATCAAAATGAAATGAAAAATGCATTTTCTCCACTGGTCGAGGAGAGGAAAATAAACACATATGCCAAGGCACATATCAGGCCATAGCGAAGAGACAGATTATATTGTTGTCTTAGTTCAGAGCACCTCAGGGCTAGTGTTTTCTTTGGCATCTTTATGGTGGATTAGAAAGGAATGCTTACTAAGATTCCTCCTGTCCCTCTGGTGCTTTTAGGTTATTGTCCATACCTCCCATCCATTCACCCTGGTAGCCCCCTCAGGAATGTCTTTAACAATACTTTTCACTTTGTCTCATTGAAAATGGTGACATTTCCACTGTTTGTGACTTGTTTGATTTGTAATTAGTTTGTTGCAACTTTGTGAAGCAAGATTTAGCTTATATCACTCACACAACCCTTGACAGGCAGATGGAGCCATTGTGATGCCATTATTTAACAGGAAATGTGCTGTGTTGCGTACCCAGAAGTTTCCTATGACATGATTGAAAGACAGTGGTCATATTCAAGAGGAGAGGAGTACTTTGTGACCAAGAGGTTACACTATCACAGGGAGTAAAATTACAGTTTGTTGTCCCTTCTTTGCTGTGGATCATCACTGGTGACTTGGAGCTGTGGTTCCCAGGCCCTGTCACAGGAAGTGGTGCCTTTTGACCCCTTGTTGCTACGTACATCTCGCCTTATCTGTGCAGCTTAAGGGTTTTACTCAGTGTACCCTGTTCCCCATGCTCCCTCATATCTTTGGGTCCACTTTTATCTCATTCGTCCTTTCTCACAAAAATATTATAGCGTGATGAAAAAACCTATCAATCATGTATTACACAGAACACAAAACTTAGAATGTGGTAATTCTGATTTATATGCTTTCTGGCAAATCATCACATATCTAGAGAACTATCCGTCTGTGCTCGTAAAGACCGGTTTTACCATTATTGTTAGCTGGCACAGAAACATCTATTTTAGAATTGTGTGTTATTGTTCCCTTTTGAGTCAATGTATGTCTAAACCACATGCTTATGTAGGGATAAGCCTGTCTCTGAAGTCTCATCCCATAGCTCTCTGGGAGATGATGACATATGAAAATGCTTTCAGGCAAGTCTGATTGGAATAACTCAGGTCTGCCAACAAAACTTTCCTCGTCTCTCCCTCCCATTTAGAAGAGGAAGGGATGGGTCCATCATTAAATGATTCAGGAAAAGGCATTCCCCTTTCTACTCAGCAAAGCTCCAACAGAGTTTTCAGCATATACCTTTGAAAGTGAGGATTAAAATCATATTGTTTTTTTGTTGCACTTATATAAAAGGGGCTGTGTATGACTGGTCAATATCCTTCTTAAAAGGTGCCTGTAGTTTTCTTGGACAGTGAGTGCAGTAAAGATAATTAACATTTTCTGGCTGTTTTCTTAACTCTCTGTGTAGCTTATCACTAAGGAATTTTGATAATGCTGTTTTCAGTCAATCTGTTTGACAATTTCTGTCAAGATTATTTAACTGGTGAGTAGTTTAACACGTTCCATTTAATCCATACTCATTGTAAGTATAGCATAAGTCATTCTTTTGTCACATTTTATTTTTTACTATCTACGACCAAATATTTACAAAGACATTTGTGTTGCTTTTTCATGCAAGGTTGAGGAGAGGGTTTTAATTTCAATTTCAAAGTTACACAGAAATCTGGTTCAGTTTAGGTGGTAGGGTGGGGTTTTTTGTGGTTAAGTTCACAAGAGAATGCTTTGAAAGCCCTCGACCCTTGGATTCATGCAATGTGGTTATGGGCAAATGGTTTGCTATTTGAAAAATGTTAAGGAGTATCCTTCCAAAAATCTGTTGACACTTGAAACAAATCTGTTCATTTAGTGTATTGACTTAAAGTATAAAAACTTGCAATCTCTTGTCTTGTTCTTTTTGGGAAAAGGAGATTTGTGAGGAAATGTCAACATTTACCTTCTGGATTTACATTCTGACAAATATACAGTATTTTTAAAGGCCATCAAAGACAAGACAAATAACTTTTTCTCAAGTGAAAATGAGTTGTTCTTGTTTTCACATATTTAATATTCAGACTAGGGTCCCTCTAGAGATTTCAAGGTCTCCTTTGTGTATCTCTGCACAATTGTTGAAATAAACTTTGCATTGTGTAACATGCATCCGTTTTAACATGATGCTACTCAGTTACCTAAACAAATTAAACCTACACAGCACAGCATTACCTGCGTTAGGAAAGAGAAAAATCCTATGAAGTTCTCCAACTGTCCTTATGAAACCTTGTCTCCCAACACCCCTTTTTTCTCACTCTGACTCTCACCACGGGCTACTGTTGCCAGGCTACAGCCCAAGTCTGTTGGTCCGTGTAAGCCCAGGCCTGAAAGACTAGCTGTTTGGGTCACTGCCCCCCCACCCCACCACCACACCCCCAACACGATCATACAAAGGAGTTCTGACTACTTTGGCTCTTTTATTCGGGCCACAAAACGCTCCCCATCCCCCAATCTGGCTCTTTACTGAGAATGGGAGAGCCAAGCTGAGAAGAGCAGAAGAGGCTGTTGGAAGGAGGGGGATGTGGATGGGCTCCTGTTGGCAGTGTGGTGTCAGTATGGACTTTTCATAAAGCAGGAGAACTGGTTTCTTCTTGATTGGGGAAGGAGGGATTGTGGGACACAAGGCTGTGTTGATGCTCTCAGTTTCTCACTAACTACTGCAATGTTCTAAAACTACGATCAGTTATTCTAGATGATGATCTAAAAGTAAAATCTTTGCCCCCAGTCAGTAAAAAGGGTAGTTCTGTTGTTTCCTTTCCTCCTCATTTGTCTCAGGAAATACCCTCTGAGACAGGAGGACTCCTTTATACTTGTTGTTTTGTGGAGCATGACTGGGTATATGAACCGTGGCAGAGATTACAGCCTCTTTGTTCACAGGTGAGCTACCCTCTGACCTCTGGCAGGATAGCTGCTATTGTATAGGAGAGGATGAGCTCAGGTTACCCTGCTTCAATGACCCAGAAAGCAGGAAAACTGGTGTTATGTTACACAAGTGTAGGTGACAGAAGTTACTCCCATAAATCAAGTGTTTTTAATCACAAACTGAACAACTGAGAAATTGAGTACACCTCTGGAATGTAACTTTGCATGATTGTTGGGATAAAAAATTGTCTTATGAATTCTTTCAATATAATTTGTATTATTCATTGTTGTTTTTTAACTTTTCTCAGTGGATCTTCTCTTTTATGGGTTCACAATACTGCTTTTCCTCTGAGGCTGGTTGTAAGTTTCTGCTGTGTTTGAATGTGTAGTGACTGCATGTGTTTGCTTTGTTGCAGTGGTGCCTTTGCTTAATGCTTTTGAAATAGTGTAAATAGGGCCTGTTAATGCATGTGTTTGTGAAAATTGACCACATCTTTTGAGTGGTGTGAAATGGTCAGTGTGTGTTGGTGTATAGTTACTGGGCTATTTCCACAAGCAAAACAGATTTGGCTTAAAGTCTGGCAGGAAAGGCAAATGCCAGATGCCTAGATTTGCACTGACAGATGTGAACAGATGCACAGTACTAGGGATGCAGCTGGCAAAAGAGCTAATATGTGTTGACACTATGAGATTACCCGTTCTGGCCATGCCTCCACTGCACTCAAAGACCTCCTCCTCATCTGCTGCACTCTCTTCCTCAAAGGTCAGAAGTCGACACTTACTAAATGTGACTCAGGGGCCCATTGCACAACAACAGTTTGCACCTGCCTTCCACATCCGCCAGAATAAGGCTGGGCCTGGGCAAAGGCACAGCGCCTGCCCAGCTTTTCCCACAGGCAGTGGAATCCACAAGGTTGTAAAGAGCCTGATAACAAGACTCTCAGGTGCACAAAGACAAAGTTGCGAATCTCTCACAGTCTCTACATTGATAGCACTCAGATTTGTGTGTTATGGGAGTAGCATGTTGGCAATGAGTCAGTTCTAGACAAAAGAATGTGTGTTTTGGCTTCGTAGCTCTGTGTGTAGCTTAAAGAAGGACAAACAATTCATCAGCTATGACTACTATTATCATTCCCTCACACCCACACACATGCACATTTACATTTCCACACACATACTAAATAGCTTTTTATATCTGGACACACCTGTATTGTGATTACCTTGTATTTTACTCTCTATAAAGAAACATATACTTATACTGAAGGATGTGTTACATCCAGGAATGAGTTCAAATTTTTTCTCTATGAAGAGTTGCAATGCAGTTTTGAGAACACCCTGCAGACATTAATCAGCTTTTCCTAGTAGTCAAATGCCCACAGTAGAGAGTGGAAACCATTTTGTAGCAAATTTCTTCATCACACTCCCCAAGGCTCTCTTTGTATTGCAATTTACTTAAATTTTTTGTGACACTCTAGATTCCAGACATAGTTAATTTGCCTCTAAATAAACCCAGCCAAGCCATGACAAATAGCCAAGAGGACCAAGGGGGCTAGTTTGTCTGTGAGGTTGCTAGGGCAACAGGGATAGTGCATTCGGAGTGAGTGCAGTGTTTTCAGAACAGGGGACGAGGGATTACAGGAAATATGACATGACATTCTCGCTGCACCAGACCACTCCCTCCTCCTCTTCGTTCTCCTGTTCACCAACTCTGCATTCTCTCCTACAGAGCACCCCCTCCCCACTCCCCTGTAGCCCGTGACATTATCATCACAATCAGACGGGGGACCTCTGACATCTGACCTCTCAACGCGTAAGAGGAGGAGGTTGCGAGGGGGAAAGCCAAGCTGCCATTTTTGGGATATTTAATAGATGGAACAATATCTGTAATGAATGAGCCGCATCTGCTTCAACAGAGGTTCTCCATTCATGCTTCGTCATAAAATCCAGACCATGTCTTAATGCAATAGTATTTAACTTATACTACAAATTGTGCCATAGAAGATCTTTATTTGCTATGGCATTCATAAATGTTAAAGGTTATTTTTGAATATCCACAAACTATTATTTTGGAAAAATTTTGCCTTTCTCTACTGTCAGTGTAAATGCGCATTCTTGTGGAAATGCATGTATTTGTGGCTGTTGTTGTTTTGAGCCTGGTTCAGTATGTCTCTAATAAGCAAACAAATGTGAGTTGTCTCTGGTTTTTCTATACTAGAATATAGGCAGAACATTGTTGCACTGATGAAGACTCCTCAGAGTTAGAATACATATCCATGAGGTACTAAAGGGATATTTTAGTTGTTAGAGTTCCTTTCCTGCCATTTTCTACATTCTTCATTTTTGGGATACCCACTGCTAACAATCTCTCAGCCTTTTTTCGTTCAAATCACAAAAGCTTTTTTTCCCCTACAGACATAAGGCACATCAAAAAGTCAAAGCTGAATTAACACCAGTATGGAGGTGATGTACCTTTAAAAGAGAATGGAGGAAAACCCTTTGTTGATCCTGGTCAGGGGTTCCTCTCCAATGAAAGAAAGGACAGAGCCTAGGGGCAGACCAAAACCCAGCCAGTCACTGCCCTGTCATCAGCATGAAACAGTCTGTTTGAAGTAGTGGCATGTCCACAGCCTGGGGCTTCACTGTAGGAGTAGAATTACCAGTTTATACTAGACCCCTCAGAAAGTCTAAATCTTGTCTGAAGCCCCCTATGACCTCTAGAGAGAGCTGTAAAAACTCAAGTATATGTTTATCTCTTTTTCTTAGTGGGGCAAGTTTAAGCCAGGCTTTGTGTTTCATTAAGATAATGTACTTTAAAAAATAGAGTGACTGTGACACTGAAGGAGTCATGGTTTCATTCAGATATAACAGCTGCTTCTGCCATTTTGTTAATGTTGGTGTGTGCAGTCTCAACTTTTCCCATGTCAGTGTATGCTGGCATTTGTTTGGTTTCCAGGCTGATGTTTCAGGGAGTGTAATTTTTTATATATGAGAACAGAAATGAGTTGAGGTGTGGAAAAACTTTAACAGTGGAGCTGGGTTAGCAGGCATGCAGTAACTGAGGCTTTACAGCTGAAGATGACAGTGTGAAACCTGAAAAGATATGGCCGGTATTCTGCCACCTTCATAGGCTCAATGCGTCTGCAACTGTATGTGTGACCATGCCATTGCATGATTAGTAGTTGAACCACTATTAATGCATATTTGTGTCAGTGCCCACAAGCTTTACTCATGTTAGAGTACTTGCCAAGCAGCAGACCTTGCCAAGGTGTCAGGCCATGATCACCAAACCCACAACTTTATTGAACATGACAGGAATTACCCTTAGCTTATTAGCTTGTGACTTGCCTTGACACATTTGTATTTTTATCTAGATGTCGCCCCGGTTACATTGGCCCGCTCTGTCAGTACTTGGATCCTTGTCATCGATCTCAGTGTCTAAATGGAGCAGCTTGCAAGAGCCAGGTCGTCAATGGTATTCCGCAGTACACCTGTGTGTGCCAGAGAGGGTTCAGAGGTACAATTTTGTCTTTTTTTGGAAATTTATGTGAAAGGAGATCACAAGTTTCTAAATTATCTGACTAAACTTCACTATGTAATCTACAGGGCAAGACTGCTCCCTCATAGACGCCTGTGCCACGAGTCCCTGTGCCAATGGAGCCCGCTGTGCCAATTGGAATAACCATTACAACTGCTCCTGCCCACCTGGCTTCCAAGGAAAGAACTGCCGGAATGACATTGATGAGTGCAGAAAGCCTGGTGTGTGCCTCAATGGTGGCCTATGCATGAACACCCATGGATCCTTTCGCTGCCAGTGTCCTCCTGGGTACAGTGGACGCACATGTGAAGTGTCAACCCTGCCCTGCGCCCCATCTCAGTGCCTTAATGGTGGCACTTGTCGACAGACCAGTGACCACTCCTATGAGTGTGCTTGTCTACCAGGTAAAATACTTTCTATCACTGTATATACACAAAAAGATAACTGTAATGATTCCAAAATAAACAAATCAGTGTCAAATAAACAGTTATGGCTGCTATCCTAATTTGGCACAGTTCTACAGGCAAACGGGGTTCCCAAGCTGATGACGTACTTGTTAGTGCTACTGCTAAGATTTACTCCTCTGTCCCAGGTCAGCTTCCTGTCTGCTATTAATAGCTACTGATGGGAGTTTGGATGCTGGGAAAGTTGTATAGGCAGCCCGCCTGTGCGTTACTCCACTCTGCCCTGTTCACAACAGAAAAATTTACTTTATGAGGCTTCTGGTTTCCCACTGGGGAACTTACAGGAAATGACTCTTGCCAAAAAGGAAGTCATTGAAACTGTGAGAGATTATAAAACAAGCAAACACTGCAGGGAGTGCAGACCTCTGGAGCAGGCAGGAGTCATGACTTTTGCTGGCATCGTGTGGGAACCATCATGAGAAGATGTAAACAATCAGACACCCTGTGAACATTTTTACTACCTACTCTGAAACACCTCCATGACTGTGGGAAATATGTGTTGAAGTTATGAAGAGAAATGTTTATTGTATTGAAGAGGGTCACAGAACTCTAAGGTTGACTGTGTATGACCACTTTTTTCTTTCTCTTTTTTTCAGGGTTTGAGGGACACAACTGTGAGAATAATGTGGATGACTGTCCAGGCCACAAGTGTATGAATGGAGGTACATGTGTGGATGGAGTCAACACCTACAATTGCCAATGTCCACCAGAATGGACAGGTAAAGGATTTTTTTCCATAACATATTCATAAATTAATTAGACATATTTTAGTTAGAGAATATTTAAGCCAATGTATATCTTTACCATACTAGGGCAATACTGTGCTGAGGATGTCAACGAGTGTCTCATGCAACCAAATGCCTGTCATAATGGGGGAACCTGCTTCAACACCATCGGTGGACATACCTGTGTCTGTGTTAATGGCTGGACTGGTGATGACTGCAGTGAAAACATTGATGACTGTGCCATTGCAGTTTGCTTTAATGGTGCTACCTGTCATGACCGTGTAGCATCTTTTTTCTGCCAGTGTCCAGTTGGAAAAACAGGTCAGTGTGTTCGTCAAATGACTTGTGTGGTGCTTGTTGTACTTCATGGTGAAATATTGATAACTGAGGTGTTATTTTTGACCTACAGGTTTGCTCTGCCACCTTGATGATGCTTGTGTCAGTAACCCCTGTAATGAGGGTGCAGTGTGTGACACCAACCCCCTTAATGGCCGTGCCATTTGCACTTGTCCAGCTGGATTTGTAGGTGGTGCTTGCAACCAAGACATGGATGAATGCTCTATTGGTAGGGCAGGTTTTGACTGTTAAATTTTTTCTGTTAAATGCTGTGGTCCCTTTTCCTTTGTAGTATGATTGTTTTCATAATTGTGTCCCCTTCATTTTACCTGTAGGTGCAAACCCATGTGAGCATTTTGGAAAATGTGTGAACACAGAGGGTTCGTTCCAGTGTCAGTGTGGTCGTGGATATGCAGGGCCACGATGTGAGATTGACATCAATGAATGCCTTTCCATGCCCTGCCAAAATGATGCCACTTGCCTGGACCGCATTGGAGAGTTCACCTGCATCTGTATGCCAGGTACTCAGACTAAGTTATTGATAATATACCAATGACACAAAACAGAACAGCTGGAAAACTGTTCAAAATCAGCAACAGGGTGGAACAATAGATGTTTAAACTTGACCTTCAAAAAACTATTTTCTACAGTGCTGCCATACTGATTGACAGTGTAGACTGTTATGCAATAGGCTTCCATTGATGTTGTGGGGTATGGAACCTCTTTGCTTTTGGTGCACTGTACAGCCAGACAGGGTATTAGTTTGGACTAAGTAATGGTTTGGGTACACAATGACAAAAACAGAGTGAAACTCTCACGCACAGTCCTACATGCATCCTGGGGTTTTGGGAACTATACAAATTAGAGTTGGGAGTCGGGTCTATAGGACTGGATGTGAGAGAGGGCGAGCAGTTAGGGGGAGGAGTGTGCTGTGCATACTAATGAGTTGTAGAGTGGTGGGAATGGAGTGGAACAATAGGGCCCCTCTGTGCTCCACTTTGCACCCCTCATACACACAGAGAGGGAAAGAGGCCTTTTCCCAGAGCCTCTCCCCCTCCCCCTTCGTTTCCAGAGACAGGGCCTTCCTCTTCACCATCCTCATCATCAGCCACCCTGGCAAAGCTCATGTAGAGCTGCTGATTATTTCTGATTCCACGCTAGACTCTCCCCAGGGACAGCGTTCTGTTCCACACTCCGTTTCCTCTCAATGGAAGAGCCATCCATAGTTTTCTACCACAGAATGTATTACATGAATCTGGTGAATGGGACACTGACCCAGGGAATGGTAATGCTCCATGGACAGTAGGGTGTGGTGTTCATGTCAGTAGAGTGGGAACATGAGGGATGCAATGGGGATCTTTTTTCCATCCTGTGGTTCAGCAAAGGCCAATGTCAAAGAACTCCTATGAAAGAAAAGTTTCCCACAGAATCTTTCCCCCATCACAGAGTACACACATATACACAGGTATAAATACATACACTCTCTGCTGGTTTGAAATTACATAAAATGCCCATGTATAAAAGATGGACAGTGTTAAAACTGATTCAAGTTAAATTAATTTTAACCTTTCTTCCAGGTTATATGGGAACCTACTGTGAGATTGATGTAGATGACTGTGAAAGCAACCCATGTGTAAACGATGGCATATGCCGGGACATGGTCAATGGCTTCACATGCACCTGCCAGCCAGGTAAGGCTTCTGGCTAACTTTTATTTCTTTCAACTTTGTTTATTTCATTTCAACTCCAACTATGTGACAGCAGCAGTAAGAATACAAAGCCAAAGTTTAAATGTCCCCAGAACCAGAAGTAGGAAGGCCAGCCTTGCTTGTGTTTAGAGCCACCACTTGTATAAAAAGACAGACCCAAAAGGGCTGCCTATCCTCTTCCCGGAACAAAGACACTATTGTGACCCCCGCTCCCCTCCTCTGTGGAATGTGGAAAGGACAGCAGTCTCCCTCATCTTGCCCTGGTGGTGGTGGGGGAACAGCAGTCCTGTTAATGAGATTCTTTTCCAGGTCCGCAATTTACATCTGGGACAGACGTCCCCCCTTCAACCCCCATCTAGCTATTGAGCTGGTGGAGCTGATGCAGGAAGGGGAGGGGGGGTTCCCAAAAGAGAAAACAATCCCACCGTCTCCTCTAAACTCTCAACCCCCACCCCCAAGCAGACCAAGCTGCAACACACAGCAACACACAACACACTCATCCTCAGTGAACAGTGAACCACCATTGCAACAATTCACTTCTGTCTGTACACCGATTCTGTGTGATCACCGATTTCACCTTTTCAGTTTCTCAAGCTCTTTAAACATTTTATTATTATTTTATTTATTTTTTTGTTAACATACTACCTTAAGTGACATCAAACTACAAGAGTAGCTCCCCAGATTCCCCATAACCCCTGACAGCAATTTTTAATTTATTTTATGAGCTACCGTATATGTATTATATTGTTAAGTCCCAGCTTATAAACATTATCAAGGTCACAGGCTTTCCACTGCATTTTTCAAGTGCATCGATGACATCTCCTTAACCAGCTGAGACTAAACCTTAGCCAGACATCACTAACCTAGCCAGAGACCTCTGCCCTTCTACGAAGACACAGGGTTGCCCTCTGACCTGAGCAGGGACGCTTTTGCTGGACCTTCCTTCTGACCCCTCACCTTTGTGTTTGCATGTCCCAGGGTTTACTGGCACCATGTGTCAGATCGACATAGATGAGTGTGCTAGCACACCCTGCCAGAATGGAGCAAAATGCTATGACCGGCCCAATGGGTTTGAGTGCCGCTGTGCTGAAGGTAAGTACTTCTGTACCTTAATTGTATTGTTGTGAGCTCTTATACACCTGAAGTTTTCTTACCAGGCAGAAATGCAGATGAGCGTTTTTTTGGGTTGGGTTAGACCAGTGTTTGTAGGGGTCAGCTATTTCTCTAGTTGTCTGCTGCCCAAGCAGACTAACTTGAGGCCCCTAATCCCCCTCTTTCCCCCATCAACTCTCAGGATCATAGGGTCACTGAGGACCAGCAGTTGCTAAGAAAAGAACCTTGGACATCATCCCGACATCTGTTCATCTTTTCAACTCAAACACATGACCTTATGCTACATCTTAACTTACATTCCTTTACATTCAGCTCTGCCCATTTTTAAAAGTAGCCCAGTTAAAATGAGCTACAGTAAAGTGTCTTACAAGTGCATGTGTGAACTTACTATGTGTATACATTGCTATATAATATGTTTGTTTGGACCTATGCCTATGGAGGGACCTCATTGTTTCAGTGGCCAGCTGCTTGGTATTCCCTGTGTTTGTGGGCCCCTTCTGTTGAGTGAAGTGGCCCTGTTTGACGTGGTGCAGCCTATTGTTCCCCCCGCCACTGAGAACAAAAGCAGGACTGGGAGGCCTGTGTAGGGCCCTTCTTTACTGCTTTGCCAAACTCAGCACTGCACCATACACATACCACACAAACCAACACTTGCCTAGCACACAGACACGGTTGTCAGGGTAACCACTGTGATCAGAGCCCAAAACTGTAGAGGCTTTTACAAAGAAAAAGTGGGAAACAGACAGAGGAAGTTCAGCAAGATAACAAATGATTTGGGGAAAGAGGTAAATTAGATAAAAATGGTCATTCTGTCTTAACTAAATTGAAACTGAGGACAATTTGTTTCCGCCAGACATTTTATAATGGAAGAGGAAAACCTCACATCTCAGTCATCCAGTTGTCATGCAACAAAATCTTCATTTTTTCTCATAAGATTGTCTTAATATAAAGTGTTCTTTATGTTATCCTCTCAAGGTTATGAAGGCACGCTCTGTGAGAGTAATATCAACAACTGTCAGCCTGACCCATGCCACCATGGTACTTGCATAGATGGCATTGCCAGCTATACCTGTAACTGTGACGCTGGCTACACAGGCTATCGCTGTGAGAACCAGCTCAATGAGTGCCATAGCAACCCTTGCCAAAATGGAGGCAAGTGTGTGGATCTGGTCAACAAGTACATCTGCCAGTGCCAACATGGTACCTCAGGTAAAAGAATAAACTCAATAAACATATAGGCTGACTTTATATGTTGATATGTGTTATATGTTGACTAACGTCTGTTATACAAATCTGCAAATGTTACCTAATTGTAAACTAAATGTATATTTTTATTTTCTCTGTGATATATTATAATATGGAAAAAGATAAAAACCCAGCTGTTATTGTATGTATTGTATTTCTACAACCATAGTTTAGAAATTCTTTACAACTTCTTTGTCAATACAGGTACAAACTGCGAGATAAACTTTGATGATTGTGCCAGCAACCCATGTGACTATGGAACCTGCAAAGATGGCATCAACCGTTATGACTGTGTTTGCACACCTGGCTTTACAGGTAAGACCTTAAAAAAAATGTAAGCAATTTTTTGGAATCGAAAATAATCATTAGCAAAAATGTTGACAAACCCACATAAATTCTGATAAAAATCTCTTTTTCCAGGTCCTAAGTGTAATGTGGAGATAGATGAGTGCGCTTCTAGCCCCTGTAGGAATGGAGGGACATGTGTGGATGAAGAAAATGGATTTCACTGCCAGTGTCCTGAGGGTTTTAAGCCCCCTTACTGTTACTCCCAGGTGGATGAGTGTGGCAGCAGCCCTTGTGTTCATGGTGCATGCAGGGATGACATCAATGGGTATGAAATGTTACAAATCTTGTATATGCAAAAGAAATGTATTCCTAAATTTATCATGATCAGCTTGTAGATTTGTTCTTTATACTGACACTTTTTCCACCTCCTGACATTTACTATACTCATATAATTTTAGTTATCGCTGTGACTGTGAACCTGGATGGGTGGGAAAGAATTGTGATCTGGACAGGAATGACTGTTTGCCAAGTCCCTGCCAGAATGCTGGCACATGCATTGACCAGCTCAATGGTTTCACCTGCAAATGTCGCCAGGGCTTCAGAGGTAAGAGTTCCATAAAAAAAGCACATTTAAGCTAGATTTTTATCAGTTCTTCCTTTAGTTTTAGCCTGGGTATTTAATCTGTTAATACATTAAATAGGCACCAAGTCACTGCACTGGGTGTTGAGGTTTTCTTTTGCCCCTCTGACAGGTAACCTTTGCCAAGTGAACATCAATGAGTGTTCTTCCAGTCCCTGTTTGAACAAAGGAACTTGTGTGGATGGTGTGGCAAGTTTCACCTGTCTGTGTGAGCTTCCATACAGTGGACCCACTTGCGCTGAAGTCCTCACACCTTGCTCCCCTAACCCTTGTGCCAATCATGCCATCTGTACCCATACCCCAGATTATTTGGGCTATGAATGTAACTGCCAGCCAGGGTGGCAAGGTTAGTAAATATTGTCCTTGTCTAAGAGTCGCCTAATTAATTTGGCAATCATCTTTTTTTTAATTAAGTCTTGGAGCTTATTAGCTGAAGTTATAAAATGTATATCATCTCCCTTTCCTCAGGTCAATTGTGTAACATTGATGTGAATGAATGCATCTCCAATCCGTGTAAGAATCGTGGGACCTGCACCAACACACTTGGAGGCTTCGTGTGCTCCTGCAGAGCAGGATATGCAGGGCCAACCTGTGAAACAGATATCAATGACTGTTCTCCAAGTGAGTGGTCACTAATGCATTATGAGCTGACATGGTGATTATCTATTATTAATTAAAGTTGTACATTTACTGTAGTAAAATTAAGGCCTGGTTTCTTTTTTTGAATTATCAGATCCTTGTCTAAATGGAGGTTCCTGCACAGATGGTGTGAATTCCTTCCACTGTAACTGCCTACCAGGATTCACAGGGCCACGCTGTGCTTTGGAAATTAATGAATGCCAAAGTTCCCCATGCAAAAATGGAGGAACATGTACAGACTATGTCAACTCTTACACCTGTACCTGTAGGCCTGGCTTTACTGGCATCCACTGTGAAACCAACATACCTGACTGCACTGAAAGGTAAGATCATAGGGACATCACATATTGCATCATCCTACTCATATTCACATCTGTATAATTACTGAAATCGATAAAACTTGAAAATCAAAAATGCATATTTTGCTTTTGTCCATAGTTCGTGTTTCAATGGAGGAACATGCACAGACAAAATCAATGGCTATTCTTGTACCTGCCGCTCAGGCTTCACTGGCTCTCACTGCCAGTATGAGGTTAATGAGTGTGACTCCCAGCCCTGTCTCAATGGGGGCATCTGTCAGGATGGCCTGGAGTCCTTCCGTTGCTCTTGCCCCAAGGGCTTCACTGGAAACCGCTGTCAGGTAAACGCATGGACTGTTAAAGCATATCACTAGTTAAAACTTTGAATCTTCATACACACTATGTATGTTTAGATCAGTAAAGGTTTATCATATTTCCAAATACCTGTTGTGCACCTAGACACCAGTTGACTGGTGCAGACGCTCCTCTCCCTGTCAAAATGGAGGGCGCTGCCGCCAAAAGGATGCTTCATATATCTGTGAATGTACTGGTGGCTGGTCTGGACGTTATTGTGACATCCCCAGAGTCTCCTGTGAGACAGCTGCTCGCCAGAGAGGTATTTTTACATTCTGTACCTATGAAATTTGATTGCATGGTGTTGTAACACAGAATTGAAACATACAATTACATCCCAAACTTCTTTTCACCAGGGCTTCAAACAGATGAGTTATGCCACCATGGCGGTCACTGTGTCAACACAGGGAATGCCCACTACTGTAAATGTCCTGCTGATTACACTGGCAGTTACTGCGAAAGCCAAGTAGATCACTGTGAGGACAAACCCTGTCGCAATGGCGCCACCTGTAGGGGCTATGTAGGAGGATACCAATGTGATGTGAGTTCATTAATTTGTCAAGAATATGTGCTTCTCCGTCAAATCTTACTAAAGACGCTTTTCATACATTGTTTTTTTCACAATTGCATGGAAAATATCTGATTATGACTTGTTTATCATCTTAGTGCATGCCAGGCTTTACAGGACAGAACTGTGAAATGGAGATCAACGAGTGCCAGTCTCATCCCTGCCAGAATGGAGGCACCTGTATCGACTTGGTGGGGCATTACATCTGCTCGTGCCCCCCTGGCACATTAGGTATACAAGCACAAATTTAAGAAAAAAACGCACTCATTCCTAAAGAGCCTACTTTATTTGCTCTAAAGCCATTAGATATATAACAGTATTTACAAATCATCTCTCTTAAAGGTGTTCTCTGTGAGATCAATGAAGATGACTGTGCTCCATCTCTGAGGCTGCGAAATGCTCCCCCTAAGTGCCTGAACAATGGCACATGTGTGGACAGAGTTGGCGGATATCGTTGCAATTGTCCTCCAGGATTCACAGGAGAAAGGTGTGAGGGCGACATAAATGAGTGTCTCTCCAGTCCTTGCAGTCCCTCAAACAGTTTTGACTGCATTCAGTTGCCCAATGACTACCAATGTGTCTGCAAGCCTGGCTTTACAGGTTAGAAATCTATTAATGCACGCTCATTGTGTAAAATACTCACGCTTTTGAGTTTTACAATTAATATGTTGTTGTTTTTAGGTCGAAGGTGCCAGAGCAGATTCAGTGTGTGTGAATCTCAGCCTTGTCAGAATGGAGGAGCCTGCTCTGTATCTAGCAGCTCTGCAATGGGATACACTTGCACTTGTCAACTTGTAAGTGTCCAATCACATTAAATGTTTAATCACCAAATTTAGTTGTATTTTCTATTAATGTCAGATTTTCTTGAATGTCCACTGTTACTTGTTACCAAAAGGGCATATTTTAAATGCAGAATGCATTTTTGCCTGCAGGGTTATACTGGCCCTAATTGTGAGAGAAGCATGTCCTGTCGAGAGCTGTCCTGCTACAATGGAGGAAGCTGTGCACTTACTACACGAGGAGCCCGTTGCACCTGCCTGCCTGGTTATGGTGGGCCCCAATGTCAGCACCGAACTAATGATGGGTGCTCCTCTCAACCCTGCCGTAATGGAGGGCTTTGCACAGAAGAGACAAGCTTTCCCTTCTTCCACTGTCAGTGTACTAGTGGATGGAAAGGCAAACGTTGTGAACAGATCAGTGCACCTGCTGAACCACTCCTACCTTCATGCCCTCTGGCTGACTGTCATGGTAAAGCCAATGATGGTGTTTGTGACAAGGAATGCAACTCATTTGCCTGTCAGTGGGATGGTGGTGACTGCTCTCTTGCTGTGAACCCCTGGGCAAGGTGTAAAGATCCTCGTTGCTGGCGTCTCTTTAACAACAGCCAGTGTGATGAGTTTTGCAACAACGCTGACTGTCTCTATGACAACTTCGACTGCAAAAAGGAGAAAGTTTGCAAGTGAGTTTGCTTTACTGTTAATTTATTCCTAGTCTATTACATGTTCTTCTGAGGAAACTTGAGCTGACCCTTCTGTTTGTGTCTTTTCCAGTCCATTGTATGAGTCCTACTGTATCGCTCATTATGCTGATGATAAGTGTGACCAGGGTTGCAATGTAGAAGAGTGTGGCTGGGATGGTTTGGATTGTGCGAAGAAGGTTCCAGAGGAACTTGCTGATGGTGTCTTGGTTTTGGTAGTCCTCCTACCACCAGAGCAACTTCTCCGCACACGCACAGCTTTTCTTCAGAAGTTGAGCGCTATTCTACACACTACACTGCGCTTCCGGCTGGATAATAATGGAGAAGCCATGATCCGTCCTTACATGCGACGGAGCACACGACTGAAGCGGGAGCTACAACCTCAACAGGAGGTCATTGGGTGAGTCAGACAGAAAATAAACTGTACTTTTATTTTTGCTGGTTGTTAATAAAACTAAATTCTTCTTTGTCTTTTCCATATTTCTGTAGCTCTATAGTCTACCTGGAAATAGACAACCGTCTATGTGCTCAGAACTCAGAAGACTGTTTCCCCTCAGCAAACAACGCTGCAGAATACCTTGGAGCCCTGTCCGCTGTGGAAATGCTTCGCTTTCCTTACCCCCTCAAAGAAGTCCGTGGTGAGTAGAGCTTAAAACGAGTAAGATTAGTGGTAATTAACATCCAGTAAACACGATAACATATATATGTACGTATAAATCATTACTGTTTTTTTTTTTTTTTTTCTTACCACAGGTGAACAGATTCCAGATATAACTTACATACCACAGTGGGCCAAGCTCATGTTAGTTGGAATAGCTTCTCTTTTCCTTTTGGTCATCCTTGTGATTGGCATGTTGATTGCTCGCCGGAAACGAGAACATAGCACCCTCTGGTTCCCTGAAGGATTCTTCCTCAAAAAGGAACCCAGCAGCAACAAGAACCGCAGGGAGCCTGTGGGTCAGGATGCTTTGGGAATGAAGTATGTATTCATGGGCAGATGTTAACACTAACAGTGTCATTTATGAATATTTGTTTGGAGAATGGATTTTGATTCCATGTTATTCCTTACAACCTTGTATTAATTTTTCTATAGACACATGCCAAAAAATGTGGAGGAGTCTCTTCTTGGAGATCACAGTGACCAGTGGATGGACTCTGACTGCCCAGAGGCTAAAAGGCTTAAGGTCAATTACACTCCTACTTTGTATTAAAAATGTCCAAACAAAATTGTACAGAATTACAACTATCTTTAAGATGTATAATAAAGCAACATTTCTTGTATTGTCAATTCAGGTTGAAGAACCAAGTATGCTGTCAGACAGTGAAGATGCTGTGGACAGCAGGCAATGGACACAACATCACCTTGCAGCCGCTGACATCCGTGTACCTCCTACCATGGCCCTCACACCACCTCAAGGAGAATTTGAAAGTGACTGCATGGACGTTAATGTTCGTGGTCCAGGTTAGTAATTAAGTTATTTTTTAACATTGGAACTGAGATTTCTGCAACTACATTTCTGCAACTACAGACATTTATCTGTACCTGCTTTCAATTCCCACCAGATGGCTTTACACCTCTGATGCTGGCATCATTTTGTGGAGGTGGCTTAGAGTCTGAGGTAGCAGAAGAAGATGAGACTGAGGAGTGTTCGGCCAACATCATCTCTGACCTCATCTATCAGGGCGCATCTCTTGCTGCCCAAACAGATCGTACTGGTGAAACAGCACTCCACCTGGCTGCACGCTATGCTCGTGCTGATGCTGCTAAGAGGCTTCTGGATGCAGGGGCAGATGCCAATGCTCAGGACAACACAGGACGTACTCCACTACATGCTGCAGTAGCAGCAGATGCACAGGGTGTTTTCCAGGTGATCACCCTACTGCTTGCAATCATTTTTGCTAATCAGCAGTAGAATTAAATGAGATACACACATACTGTACACTATCACTATTGACACACATTTGTCCCTCCTCCTAGATTTTAATTCGAAACCGGGCTACAGATCTTGATTCCCGTATGTATGATGGTTCCTCTGCACTGATCTTGGCTGCTAGGCTGGCAGTGGAGGGTATGGTAGAGGAGCTCATCACTTGTCATGCTGATGTCAATGCAGTTGATGAATTGGGTAAGTTTGTTTATTTTTTAACAGATTGGATTATATTTATTAATAACAGAAATGTAACCTTAGTGCTTGCCATCTCTTTTAGGTAAATCAGCCTTGCACTGGGCTGCTGCGGTGAATAATGTAGATGCCACTGTTGCCCTGCTGAAGAATGGTGCAAACAAAGATATGCAAGATCTGAAGGCATGTCATCCACTTTATCCATTTTAACTAAGTTTTGGATTGGAATGATTTAGAGAGATACAGTTATATCTAATGAAGTCTTTGTCTTTTCAGGAGGAGACCCCTCTTTTCCTTGCCGCTCGTGAAGGCAGCTGTGAGGCTGTGAAGGTGCTGCTGGCTCATTTTGCAAACAGAGAGATCACAGACCACATGGATAGGTTGCCGAGGGACATTGCGCAGGAGCGTATGCACCATGATATTGTGCAGCTTCTTGATGAGTACAATACAGTAAGAAGTCCTCAGGGCCATGGAGGGGCTGGACACCACCTCCCTGGGGGACATACGCTGTCTCCTCTCATGTGCCCTCCCAGTGCTTTCCTGCCTAGTCTGAAGAACACCCCACAAGGCAAGAAGAATCGTCGACCTGGGGCAAAGGGTGTCCTGGGAGGCCAACATACTACCAGTCTCAAGGAGTCAGTGAAAGCACGCAACAAGAAGCTGACCTTGGACATGCAGAGTGCTTTACTGGAAAGCTCAGTTACCCTGTCCCCAGTCGACTCACTGGACTCACCACATGGAGGTGCTAGCAATGCTGGCTATATTACCAACCCCACCTCTCCAGTGGCCATGCCGTCACCCGGGCTCTTCCACTCATCCATGTCTGTTCCCAACACCCCTATGGTACATACTAGTATGATGGACGGAGGAGGCCCCTTTGCTGTGTCTCTGGCCCAGCTCAATGACCTGGGGGCTGGAGGAATGTCCTTGCAAGGACGTGTATCCATGGCTTCTGATGTTAACCATGGTTACGTGCTGAGTTCAGGTCAGATGGGGATTAATATGGGCATGGTCAGTCCAGTCAGTGTCCCATTTGACTGGCACAATCGGATGCCTCCCTCTTCCCAATGTGGCCAGCAGGTGGTGAATCTGGTGCACAACAGCCAGGCCGGCATGCACCCCCAAAGCCCAGCAATGCAGCAGAACATGCTGATGCACCAACCACAGATGTATCGTAGTACAATGTTGCAGCCCACACCTGTTACATCCACACCAACTATCAGCCCAGTCAAGTTACCCTCCATTGCTGAGCAGCAGCAACAACAACAGCAACAGCAGCTCATCAACCATACCATCCCCAGCCAGCAGAGCATACCCCGCATGGCCACTTCAAGCCCACCAACACCCCAGACTGCACAGCCCACACCATCATTCTTCCAGCAGCAACAACCACAGCAGATGCCTCAGCAACCATCTCAACAACAAGTTTCAGCTCAACCCCCACAGGCAGCCACACCAGCGGCCCAGCCTACCCAGGCTTTGCCCTCCCAGGCCAGCGGAAGCACTGCAGGAACAGAGGATTATCCTACCCCTCCCTCCCAGCACAGCTACTCATCCGCACTAGATGCCACACCCAAGCATTACCTCCATTTGCCCAGTGAGCACCCCTATCTGACACCATCCCCAGAGTCTCCTGAGCCCTGGTCTAGCCCCTCTCCTCACTGTGTCTCTGATTGGTCAGATTCCACCCCCAGCCCAGCAGTTGCTGGGAATGCCCAGACCCAAATTACCCAAATTCCAGAGGCCAACGGCAAGATGCAGGTGTTTGCATAAAGATCCCATGTCTCCTGTATGAAAAAGGACCTGGGGTAAAATAATTTTTGGACTGGCTCTCGGGCCTGTCTGTGTTTATGTGTCAGCCTGTTTCCAAGATTTTCATTGGATTTGGATTGACTGTTTATCATGAGGACCGTCTGCTAGTGATTATTGCAGAGAAAAAGTAAAGGGAAATGTGTGTTGTCTGGAAAAACAACAGGCAATTTAATGAAGTAATTCTGTCACAGATGGACTTGTTTTTTATTATAAAAAATATATGAAGAAAACCAAGTCTTTCATTTCAAAGACTTAGGAATGCTTTCCTGAAAACTAACATTTAAAAGTAGATAAGAGAAAAAAGTAAAATGTTGAAGGGAATTCATTTATTTTTATTTATTGTTTTTATCTCTGAACTGCTTTTTAGGTGGATTACCATCTTTCTGTCCTGGCTTCTTACATAATGTGCCACCCCCTCCCTTTTTTGGAAAAAAATAAATAAACAAAAACCCTATATTTCTGTTTAGCCATTGCGGCAAGTGATGTACAAGGAATCTAACATTTCATTCAGGCCAGTTAACTGAAAGAGGAATTTTCACCTGATTATATTTATTTAGGCCAACAAAAACTGGTAAAGATGTTAACCAGGTTCTAGCAAATATATATTAAGAGTTGCTCAGCAGTAGTGATATTTTCTGATTTGAATGAATTGTGGTAATTATTTTCCGTATGAGTATTATGAATAAGAATGTAGATGGGTGTCTCTGAAGCACTTCAAGTGACCAGCCCGTAGGGCATGTGTGGGTCAGATACAACATACTACAGTGCATAATTATAGCATATGGGTGGCATTTAATTTCTGGACATTTTCCCTATGACTTGTCAAAATAAACAGAGTAAACGTTTTAGATGTAGCACACCCATTTCAATGTAGCGTTTTTCTGTTTCTAGAGGACTGTAACATCCAGCTCTACTGCCAGCCTTGATAACATCAGTCATAAAAGCTTGTGTTCATTCACAGAGCATTTTTTTGCATGTAAAATCCACCTGTCACTGCCCTTTTTAGTTTATTTTTTTTATTTTTTTCATTTTGTTTTATACTCTGTATATTTGTGGAATCCATCGATACATGTTTAACGTCACTTCAGATGTACTAAGCTATGCTTATCAGCTGCTATTTTATATCACTCTTCCCTGCAAACATTTTGTATTTGTTAGCTTGAATGCTGTTTCAGCACTGTTAAACACAGAATAGACCCAGATGACAGGCATTTAGAAATTTGATTAGCTGAGCCCTCACTTTGTCCTTGACTGGACCAAATTAAACATTCCTAGACAACCTATGGCAGTTGAGGTTTTTCTGAGACTTCCACCTCACCTCTGGTATAGTGTCTGTGGTGATGTCATTGTCAGTGAGAGGGTGTGGCTGCTGGGCTACAACTGCTTATGCCCTGTCACTCCTCAGGGAGGTGTTTTATGGCATGCAGTAGGACAGTTCCCTGCATCTACAGCAGTTTATAGTCTAGGGGCCATGGAGTTGCATCATAAGCTGGCTATAAGTAGAGAGTGAAGGAAAGAACACTACTATGTAGTGCTGTATCCTCTCCCTTTTCAAAGACATCTAGGATGACACCTCCAATGGTCCAGCTAACACCTTGGCTGGCTCTGTTCCCACGATGATGTGAAACTATGAGATCCTCAACTTACCATGGGCATTCAAAAGCCATTTGATTATTGTAGATGACATTTTTATTTTTGTGGCATCATGAACAAAATGGGCAGGACGCCACTAGTGTGGTGCCCTAGCACTACCCGTAGTTGTGTCATAGACTGAGTTAGACTTTCACTTTGTTGTTTTATCCTGTTCTAAATAGAAACAGATACTGTTCTGTCAGACCTGGGAAATATATTCATTACATTTCATTTCAGATTGTAATTTGTTTGTGGTCGGTTGGTTGGTTTTTTTTGTTTTTATTTTTTATTTTTTTTTCATATCTGGTCTTTCAGTTTCACCACCAGGTCGCACTAAGTGTTTTGTACATTTCAACCACCCCACTTCTGTTTGTAAATATGATTGTTCTGGGTAGTTCTTTGCTTAAGAAGTCTTATGTTTCTAAAATGATTATGTACTAAAAAGGACAAAAATAAAATGTACTTCATTTAGCATTATTTGAAGCTGAGGCTGTGACTGATATTTTATTGGTCTTGTGTTGTTAGAACAGTCATAGATACTTTCTATCATTATTAATTTCTATACTTGTTTAAAAGTAGTTCAGAATCATTGTACATAAAGACTTTCCACAGTCAGTTTTCTTTCTACAGGCAAAAGTTGTAAAATTATTTACTTATAATAAAAAAAAAAAAAACTGTAGGGAACTACATTTTGTGTCCTTGTGTTAATTTTTCCATATGTGAAAGGAGGACGTTCATTAATTCAAGTCCCCTTATCCAGGTAATTTAAAAGAAAGAATATAGTTTCTCACTTGCTGTGACGCAGTATAGTCCAATACAGCAGACCAGCACCAACAGAAGTTTAAAATATATATGGTGCAATTAATTTTACAAAACAAACAGCTCTGAAAATAGCACAAATCTAAATGTAACATCATGTTATGTCCATCCAACTTTTTTATAGTGTTAAAAACAAGCTTAAAAAGGACAGTAAGAGAGGTCTAAAATAGGCTGCACTTTTTGTTATACACACCCGTCTTTCTGAAAAAGGACATAGTGATATCTAACCTTATTTTTAGCTGCAATAAGCAGCTGCTGTAAGTGGAGATGCAGCCTCAAGAAAATCAAGAAGACCCCAATAGCACATGTATTTGTACACAGACAAGATTGTTCACCCTCACTGAGTTTTGCTGCCTTATTTTAAGTCTAGTTTGCCACCCAGGGTTTAATTTCTAAATACAAATGATGGCATCAAGCTGCTAGTTTAGCCACCAAAAAGCTGTGCCACTCATTCAACAACTATGGTGAGTTTATTTTAGTGCTTAATTTGTCATTTATATATTTATGCACAATACTTGTCATTTCAAAATATTAACTTGAGGTTCTCTGTGTTTTTTATGTTTGATTGCAGGCTTTTTTAGTTTTTTTACTGCTGATCCCAGGGGCACTCTGCTCCCCTGTGTTTCTTCCACTTGATTGTAGTGATTTGTACAATAGAGGTTTTGGTCACAGTGGGGTTTATAGTATCTACCCAGCAGGATCAACCTCCCCTGTCCAGGTCTACTGCGATATGGGTTGTGAAGATGAACCTGATAGTGGTAAATGGACAGTATGTACTTTTATATACTTATCTTATAAATGATGTAAGTCTGCAGTAAAAAAGCAGTCAGTCTATCAAATAAAAATGGAGGCAAATGCGATATGAACACATTTTGCCCCCAGGTCATTCAGAGACGAAAGGATGGCACGATAAACTTTTACCGTGGATGGGATCAATACAAGACAGGATTTGGACAAGCATCTGGAGAATATTGGTTAGGTAAGGGTTCATTCTGATGGATTTCAGTAAAGTGTATGTGTCAGTGTAACTTCAATAACACTTGGATACCGCTGGCCTGAGGCGATAATGACATTGTCCCTTTAAGGTCTGGAGAATATCCATGTTCTCACACTGAGGAAGAGCTATGAAATGAGGATAGACATGGAAGACTTTGAGGGGGCGAAGGCTTACGTCCAGTACTCAACTTTCTCTGTTGGTCCAGAGCAGGAGGGCTACAGGCTTACATTTAGTGACTTAACAGATGGTGGAGCTGGTGAGTCTACTTTGACAGCAATATCTGTGTCACCAGAAATTAAAGTGCAATGCAGAAGCACAAAGTTCATCACCCTTGTAGCTTTTACAATAACCCTAAGCCAGGGGTGTCAAACATGTGGCCCATGGGCCAAAACCGGCCCGCCAAAGGGTGTAATCTGGCCCGTGGGATGAATTTGTGTCATGCAAAAATTACATTGAAGAAATGAATAATCATTTTATTTCAGGTTTCACGTCCAGACTAATATAATTAGTAAAATACTATCATAATAACCTATAAATAATGAAAACTGCACATTTTTTCTTATAGTGTAAAATGGTAAAGTTACATGAACATTTTTAAATTTACAAACTATCCTTTTACCAAAAATGGGAATAATCTGGACAAATATGAAAAACCTGAAATGTCTTAAGTCAGTGTAATTTTAACAATATTCTGCCTCTTACTAAATGTTTTGTGTATTTGTAGATCTGCTGTGATCTGTAAGTTCTAATGTACATGTGTAAATGATAAACTGAGGCATAATATTGTTAAAATTGCACTTATTTTTCTTAAGACATTCCATGGTGTTCAAGTTATTCAGATTTTTAGAGAAACTTTGTAGATGTAAACATTTTCATAATGTAATTTTACTTTTTCCACTGTTATTATTTTACTAGTCCAGCCCACTTCAGATCATATTGAGCTGTATGCGGCCCAGAACTAAAATTAGTTTTTTTAACACCCCTGACTTAAGCCTTTGGAATGACTGATTTGCTTTTGTTTGCAGGATCTTCTCTAAGTGAGCATAACGGTCAAAGGTTTTCTACATTTGACAAAGACCAAGACACTCATTCTTCAAACTGCGCTAAGACCTACTTGGGAGGATGGTGGTATGGAGAATGCCACAGTGTCAATGCCAACGGTCTGTACATGTGGGGAAGTTCAACCTATGGGATTGGGATCAACTGGGCATCTTGGAAAGGATATGAGTATTCTTTGAAAGCCATTGCAATAAAGATTAGACCAAAACAGTGATAGAATAATCATGTTTCTACATGTCATTTAATTTTTGCCAGTCGTATGGATCATATTCACTGTTACATTGTCTACTTTCTTGATTTTGTCATTAGATTCCAGCTCTGTTATAATAATGTTAATGATGTTAATAAAACACATTTTTGTTTCCTTATTTTGTTAAATTTTCATTCTCCTTAAAATTAAACACAAAATATACATATATATATATATATATATATATATATTTTACATTTAATAAGAACAATAATTAAAATTCTATAAGTTATAAAAAGTGATGCACAAGCAAAAATACAATGTGCATATTCACAGTACATTTAGGAATTGTCATATTTGTAGTTGTTGCTGTAATCTACAGGTAACATCCTGTCTCCTGTACAGTCCTGTATAGTTCATCGCACCTCAGAGCCAAACCTTCACCCATTACAGATGGCAGTTACAATGCAGCTGCTACAACAGGCGTTTACTGTCTGCGTGCTCGCTCTCCTCAAGGGTTACACATCAAACTCGACCATCAGATCTTTATGTCCTCCTTGTGCTCTTCTGCAGCATGCGCAGTAACGTGAGAGTGGCATTAAAGACACCGTCATGTTGGAAAATCATCTTATAGAAGGTGTCAAGAGGCAGTCGACCGGTCGGATCTGCGTGCTTGAGCGTAGTCATGGGCATGTACAGCCGGTTAGTCTGGTGGCGCAGGGGGGGATCCTTGGCTGTGATTACTTTGAGTGTTTGCTGAATATACAGACAATACATTTTAGTGGCACATTTTTCATCACTCAGCACATGACATCTTCACTACTGCTGTCATTTACCTCCGCTACTTCCTCTGATGTTTGACCTAACGAGGCGAAAACCTTCTTTGAGTATGGTAGATAAACTTCACGGAAGATTCTTGCAGTCTCCTCATCTGTCCCTGATAGATCCATCTTTGTAGCATCCTCGTACACCTTCCTCTCAAACTCTGACACCACAGGACCGGGTTCCACCAGCGTAGTCCTTGTGAGAGAAAGGACACGCATACAGGACCAGTGTTAGTGTTGTGACTGCATTAAGTGTGTTAAACTAGCGTATTTTTCAAGGCAAGTTATCACTTGATGTTGAACTTCATGGCCTGCACTGCCAAACTTTCACAAAATCCCTCCACAGCAAATTTGGAGGCCGAGTAGACGTCATTGAACAGCAGCCCTGTGTAAACAGATGAGTACAACTTCTTAGAATTTAAACAAAGCAGCCTCTGGTCTTTTATTTACTGACTTCACTCACACGCACACACACGCACCCTGAATTCCCATGACACTGCTCATCACCACAATATGACCACTCTGTCGCCGCTTCATGTCAGGCAGCACCTCTTTCACCAGTCGTACCAGGCCAAAGAAGTTTGTGTCAAAAAGCTCCTTCATATCAGCCATATTTTGGCACTCTAGAGGACCGATCATGCCGACGCCTGCATTGTTCACTATAAGATCAGAGCATACGGTTATGAGCATATGAGAACATAAATTCACTTAAAGGGCTCATATTTTGCTAAACCCACTTTTATTAGTCTTTGGTTCATTTATTTGTGTGTTTGGACCCTAATAG
>JAPQRP010000029.1:32150217-32189680 GCA_037367295.1 Apogon hyalosoma | reverse complement strand
TTCAGAGCTGATATCTATCAATTTTCCATGTTTTCTTGATAATAACCAAAATCACTTCAGTTCTTCCATCAATATCTTTGTCATTGTCCTGACATAAACAGTGCTTTTATTCATTCCATGTTTTCTTTTCTGTCGGTTTTAGCCACATGATACACACAGGAGTTAGTACTTGATTGCATAACAATTGTTTCTGATGACTTTTGATGGTCTAATAATTTTTTCCTTGACTGTACATGACTACCAACCATTCCGACTACACCTACTAAAGGAACGGGGAGCCCACTATTGCATAACACTGGATTATCTTAATATAATGGCAGATTAATGACAACACGAATAAATAATTTCCTACCAAAAACAAAATTTTACATCAAACAAATTCTGACGATGACTATTCCAGCTAATTGTACAATTATATATAAACCTGTTTCTGAATATTAAGTATGTTAAAATGTAGGATAAAACTTAGCACAGATTTAAACTTTTGTAGACTTGTCAACACACTAGAAAAGCTTAAAAAACATGTTGTTGCTGGCTTGTATGAGAAGATGTGAGAGTTTCAGTGAGCCTTTGGGGCGGGCTTCCTGTATAGTCTTTGTTATAGTATAAAGAGGAGCATTACTTAGCGATAAGGTCTAGTTCTACTATAGTTACAGCACCCTTCTTCAGTTTCCTTTTCATAACATGATGATAAAACAAAAGTACAAAGAAAACATTGTCAGTGTTCTGACTTGATTGAATTTGGAGAATATGGAAAAATGTAGATTTTGATGCCTGCATCACACTTAAAAAGTAGACAGGGACCAAATAAGACCAAAAAGTGTATAGAACAAAGTAACACTGTCAGATTTCACCGTATAGAAGTTAACTGGTAATAAATGAGGGGGACAAGTGAGGGCTTATGTTTCTTTGAAACTAACATGGATATTTTAAAAACACATATGTTCTCACTCCATTAAAAAATCTGTCCACATAACCTTCATTATATAAAATATGCCTGTACACACTGGAATGCAAAAATGACTACAAGTTGACTCAAATCATTATTTCAGTTGGACACTGTGGACCTTGGCATTATATTGGATATGCAGATATAGAGGTTTTAGTGTGTCATGAAGCTGAGCAACAAGTTAAATTGTAAACTTAAGTTACCTTAAAAGTGTTTTTTTTTTTTTTAATATACAATTTTACCACATAAAATGTTGAATCATATGACAGAAAAAATGTTTCAGTGACCTAAAGTATTGGTTTTGTGTGGACAAGAGGTCCAGATATTGACAAAAATGTTAACAAAATATCTGTATTAGTGTGTCAGGACACACAAGCTTCTGCAAACCATGATGGATTGTGGCTCACCACTTCAGGCCAAACTTCAAAATATTTCTTAAATTTGGCATAAAACCGTGAGAGATTTCAGTCTTACACCACCTACAGCACGTAATCTAGTGAAAAGATTCAGTATCATAGGGTTACGGTCATTTTGAGTGTGATCCAGGCATCAAAAATAAAATAAAGCTGATTTGTTGACACAAATGAATAAATCACAGATTTTACTGCAAATACAAATGTATATTGTCAAAGGTAAACGCTGAAGACTAACTTTTGAAGATGTTTTACTCAAACACATATAAAGTTTGGAACTTTTCCACCTGTTACATAGAAAGTCTAAGTCCAAAATTACATGCTGAAATTCCATACTGTGATTAGCTTAAGGTTGACATGTTCTCCTCTCCTCTATTGTGCATATGGGTGTAACTGGACTAGTGGAAGAGTTGATGAATGCCTCTGCTTAAAAGGACACAGCTATAACTACAATTGGCAGTATCAGGGACTAAAGGGATTTGCAGTAAAAAAGAAGATATCGAATACTCCTTGAGAACATACAGTACAATGAAAGTAATTCTCTAGTGGCATTAATGTTGTCCACCCTTTGTGGTTGGGTCAGTTTTGCAAAAACAAAACATGTGCTCCAGCTTCGCACACAATGTCACATTCCCTATATCATTAAATTCCCAATGTGTATACAATACACACCTGTACAATCTAGCAAAGCTGATCCTAAGACACATCTGATGAAGAAATGTGATGGTGTTTCTCTTGTGAACCCTGATCAAGTATCAGTGCATTGATAGGAACAGAAATCTTTCGAAGGTGCCTCAGTCTAAAGATTAATTTTACTAAAAACAAGATTCATAGATACATCTTTCAAAGCGCAACCTTTCATAGCTTGTAGACTTATTGTACTTCCAAAACTCATCCGCATAGGCTTTGCTGAATGTTTTATTTGTGCTTTATCTTTTTGCAAGTTTGTTGTATGTACCTACATGTATGTATGTATATCAGGACAAATTACATGTATTGTGACAACTTTTCCTGATTTCCTGTTATCATTTGGATTTTTGACTGTACCACTTCACTGACAGACATTGTTGCAAATAATTTTTTTTATTTTTGTATGTATTTTTGTGACTGCATAATGTATAAAACTCTAAATCATCAAATACTACCAGTGAATATGCATATTGTTGAGTGTGTCATTTTGCAGTGAATAATAATATTGGATACAATTGGTTAATTACATATTTTGACCTACTCTCAAAATAGCATGGGTAGTTACAGCTGGTTTTAGAATCATCTGTGAGACATGTGTGATTAACTTCAAATCTGCAAAACTCCCAGGTGTTTCATGTATTTGTCCTTTTCATAATGCTGAATTACATGTCTACTTTGTGTCATTTACATCACTAATTTGACTAGAAGGCAGTCCTTGAAGGAAAGTTTTTTTAAGGACAACAGAATATGTACTTGTCCAATTCACATTTTAAGGTGTTTCTATGCTTTTGTTTTGCTTTTCCCATTGTTCGAGACACTCTATTGTCTGCTTTGTATGTTCGGGGAGTGGTCATGTATCCTTTCATAACCAAGTTGGGGATAAAAAAGGCTCTGTGCACCAGGCTACAAACATACAGTTCAGAAAGGGACTGAATCCACCAGTTTTTGATATGATGTGAGTACAAATGGACTTTATTTTAATGCATTGAACATAAATTGCTTTCTTTCCTCTGTGAATTAACTAAATCTCAACATTTAGTGTAAGCTATTGTCTTCTCTCTTGAACAAAAATGGGTTACAAATTGCTGCTTCACGTTGAAAGAAAAAAAATTGTATTTTTGTGCCAGGATTTACCTTCCAGGACTGGTTGGCTTTCTGCTGGCGCTGACAGCTGAGGCCAAAGTTGGGTAAGCGCCTGCATTTAATCTGTCTTTTGAACATATTTTTTTATATCCTGAACTTGTGCTTTGTTAATAATTTTCTCTCTAAATTCACAGAGATTCATCCAGTGTCCCCTTCTGCAGTGAGACAGAGCAATGTCTGCTGTTTAATCAAACTTGCAGAAATAACTGCTATGAGGTAAGTTTACGTGTGAGCAAGTGAGCAACATTTAGACACATTTCAGATCAAATAACTTAAAAAAAAAAAAAATCATGTTTATTCTTCTCCATCAGGTTCGTCACTATGACTCTGTCAAATTGGTGTCAACTACTGAGACTTCATGGATGATGTGGATGGCACTAATGCGGTCATTCAGACGACTGTACGCTTACATCAGTGGTGACAATGAGGATGGTGAGTGTTTATATGTGCCCCTACTATGCAATTAAATATGAACCCATAAAGACCCAAACATCCATCAGTGATCAAAACTGTCTATTGAACTAAAATATTTATTAACCTTTGACCCACTAATCCTATCAATACACGTAAATAATTGTTGTAAAATACAGTTTGTTATCTTTTCATGGTCATCAGATATGACCCATTTGGATGTTCAGCGGCTCCGTAGTTACCGTGGAAACACTGCCATCTTCTACAACATTGATTCACCAGTAAAATCCATGGAGTTTAGTCAATGACAGTGGATGGAGACACTTGGTTTATGTTAAGTTAGTGATCAATTTTGCTGAAAATGTCACTTTTTATTCATTTTTATCTGTTTGTGATATAATACCCCTCAACTTTAATCTGAGCTTTTACGAACATCTACATGATTAATGAATTAGATATAGGAAAATACTTGATTTGCATGGAAAAAATGTAAAATACAGAGGATAATATTATAATAAATGGTGATAAAAGACTAAAGAAAGGTTAAATAGAGAGGAAAATGCATTTGGGAACTGCCAAAAATGTAGCACTGGGTCTTTATGGGTTAAAATAGTTTGTTCAATATCCACATTTTAGTGTAAATTTGTCATGCATTTCTAATTCCTTGCACTGTGAGGAGGATTTGGGGATGCAATTAAAAATGTTTGTTGTTTTTCTTTAGGAATACGGATCCAAATGACATCTCCTGTTATTATTAAAATGGAGCAGAAAAACTCATTTAATAAAAAATACACAATGAGTTTTGTGCTGCCAGCTGAACATCAGGCAAATCCTTCAAAACCAGCTGATAATGACGTAAGTTTCCCTGGAAAACTCTATCAGAAGAACACTGTCATTAGCCATATTTTACCTGAGGGATTGCATTTATTTCTAGCTTAAATACACTTTATACAGGCAGACAACAAACATTTCTAATTGCAGGTCGTCATCGAAGAAATGGTGGATGTCAAGGTGTTTGTCAAGACCTTTGACGGTTGGATGACTACGTGGTCTATCAACAGAAATGTACAAAGTCTGACCTCATGCCTTAAGTCAGCTGGTGCTGAATTCGATGACAAAGACTACTACGTCGCTGGATACAACAGGTAAGACCAGACAGCAAACATGTCTTCAGTCATAGTTCACTTATATACGAAACAACAAAATCAGTGTTGAAAATGACTTGATACTTTACAGTAAACTGTGGTTTGTGTGTCTGTGTCTATTTCTTGCAGCCCAATGACAACAAAAAACAGACACAATGAGGTGTGGTTTGTTGCTGTTGGTGAACCAAAGTGTTCTAGCAACAACTGAACAGTTTTCCTCCACCTGAATATTAGAAGCCCTGCACAATGATTACAGTACTTGTAGTATATAACATACAGTATACCCACAGGGATTTTGTAGTTTAGCATGACCTGAGGTTTAATACAATATGTTATAAATAGCTTGATAGTGATAACTGAGATCTTAAAATCTGCAAGTGAAATGAATTACTATACTGATTGTTATTACTCTGATGTTATTCTGAAAACTCAATAAAGTTTCTTGTTGCATTCATTAAATTTTGTCATTCTTGACCAGGAAATGGCCTCTTCTCATCACAAATACATTTCTACAAGAACTTAAACTAGAGACATGTAATTAAATGCAAACCTCTTTGATGATACCAAGAAGCAATAACAGTCACATATTGTAGATTAATACTTGTTGAATTTATTTAACAATGATCTACCTCCAGAAAGAAGAGTGAGTGAATATCATCATCATCATCATTTAACAAGCTAATGTGCAGGTGTCATTACTAGCCACCACTGAACACTATCACTGAGACATCACCTGTGCTTTGGGGTGGTAAATACGTTATCATCTCTGGCACTGACTGGAAATGTAGTACAATAAAATCAGTCTGATTTCACTAACGACAGATTGTAAATGGAAATAGATAAAGGAAAAGAAGGTTCAAATTGTGTCATATTTTTCTTGAGAACAATAAAATGCTATATTAAAAAAAAAAGCCAATAAACGTTCATCTTTAGGGGTTTAATGCATCAATTGCTGTGTTACAATAATACAATAGAGTTGTTTATCTGCACTCTTCAGTGGACTGTTATCTTATCAGCTGTGTTTCAAGATGGCTTAGTGACACTGGAGTGATTTCACTATAGTTACATTCCAGCAAGTAGCTCTCTCTCTCATGCGGAGGGGTGGTGGTGGTGGTGGTGGGGGGGTTGGTGTTCAGTCAGTTTGACTGGGTAGGAGTGCCAGTCAGGAGAGGTTTTATGATCCTCACTACAGATCGAAGTCCACCTGTGGTGCCTCAAACAAGCATCAGTTCACCAGGGCTGCGTGGCCTGCCTGCTGGCCTTACTCTGGCTCTCCCCACAGCAGCTGTCTGGTCTCCTGATCTCCACAACAATGAGAATCAGGCTGGACTGACTGTGGAGTTCAGGTTCCATCAGCCAGAATGGATCCACCTGGTTATCACTCGCAGCAGCCCCAGACTCAACCTGCCCACTACTCAGATGATCTGCTAACTATGGAAAGATCACAGATGTGTAAGTATCTGCTGGACATGGCTTTTAAGCAGATGTTCTACATAGAAATGCAAAATATGCTTGATTTTGTATGGTATAGGCTATATTGTAACTCTGAGTAATTTAAAGGTTTGGTTTTGGACATTTTAAGCCCTCTCTGTAAATATCTGTTTAACTATTTCACAAGCACATCTTCTCAGTGTGAGTAGACAAAGAATAAACAGTTATATGCTGTTACTGACCAGTTTTGTGAGTAGTTCTTATTTGTGAGACAAGTTTCTGTGGCAGTCATACCCAGTGATCTTTGGGAATTATGTAAGGGTCATATCTGTGATCAAAGTTACACTAATCAAACTGAGTGATAAGGTATTGTCTGTAACAGCAGGATGGTCATTCTCAATGGTCTCTCAATGGCCGAGTCATAAAATTCAATAGAAAAACATTCATACTGGACAATTTCTTAAACTGGTTGGATTTATGTCGAAACATAACAGAGATTTTACTGTACAATGTGTTGCTTCAGTTGAAACAACAATACGCAACAGGCAGACAAAACTGCAAAATGTCATTCTATTATACCACAGGTGTCAAACATGTGGCCCGTGGGCCAAAACCGGCCCGCCAAAGCGTCTAGTCTAGCCTGTGGGATGAATTTGTGATAATAACCTATAAATAATGAAAACTGCAAATTTTCTCTTTATTTTACTGTAAAAAAGTAAAATATTTACATTTACAAATTACCTGTTTACAAAAAATGTGAACAGCCTGAAAAAATTTGAACAACAATGTCTTGAGAGGAGTAAGAGCAATTTTACCAATATTCTGCCTGTTACTAAATATTTTGTGTATTTGTAATTGTAATGCAAGTTGTAATGCACATGTGTAACTGATAAACTGAGGCATAATATTGTTAAAATTAAACTTAGTTTTCTTAAGATATTTCAGGTTGTTCTTATTCAGATTTTAAGGAACCTTTGGAGATGTAAACATGTTCATTTATGTTTTTGTTTAGTTTAGTTTTGCTTTTTTTTACTCTTTTCACTGTTATTATTTTACTGGCCTGGCCCATTTGAAATCATATTGGGCTAAATGTGGCTCTGAACTAAAATGAGTTTGACACCCCTGTATCATACAGTATTAGTATTAGAAGTGTACACCCCTATGGAACATCTGCATTTTTTTCTGTTAGACGTGAATCAGACAATGAGATGAGTCACACAGCATGAAATGAGGGTGTCGGAAACATACTTCAGCAACCTGGCACATCCATGTAGCAGTCACAATTTAACACCTATTTCTTGGCATTTTTCCTTGTGCTTAAAGATTGAACATAGGGTTTTATCAGGACCAATAAGAATATTGATTATTTGCAAGACTCATGAGTGATATTTGGAACATTTGCAGTGCAAATTGAAAAATTTTGTTGTCAAATTTCAGTCCAATATGGAAATTTGTTAGAAGGCTGAATGCCAAATCAAATAAATAAAGTACAATTTAATATTTTAACAATATTCATGATCAGTTTTCACACTGAACTAGATGACTTAATAAAAAGTTCCAGGAAATAAACACATGTTCTGTTGATAGACTAATACACATGTGGCATTTAAACACAATTGTCTTAAAAGAGCTGAATACCAGATGTGATAATCTACCAGGTCAATAACTGGGTGATCTCTACTTGTATCATATAAGCTGCTTGCAGTAATTGACATCCGTGTCACGCTGCACATTTGACTGACATTTAACTGTGCTGTTATTCCCCAGCTCAGGACATAAAAGCAGAGGCAGACAGCAGACCAGAGTCAGAGGAAAGTTGTCCTGTCTGTGGGGACAAAGTGTCAGGATACCATTATGGACTGCTGACATGTGAGAGCTGCAAGGTAAACTTAATCATACATGCAATAAATTTCATCTCTCAAGACACTATATGGTGCATTCATATTTTAAAGATAGACCCATGATTTAGACCCTCATTGACCTAAGTATTATGTATTTTTTTAAAATCTTTTACAATGTATATTCTTTACTGTAACTAAGGATTGTTTGATATGCAAAGAAGGGAACCAACAGGCCTAAATTGCTTTCTCTTTCTGTAGGGCTTTTTTAAACGCTCAGTGCAAAATAACAAACACTACACCTGTGCAGAACAACAGAGCTGCCCAATGAACTTGTCCCAACGGAAACGTTGTCCTTACTGTCGCTTCCAGAAATGTTTGGCAGTAGGCATGAGGAGAGAAGGTATAACTCTTACATAGAAACACACACTTATACTGCACTGCCACTGAATATGAATTTTGCTCCATTGCGACATGGTGCTCCACTGACACGCATGTTCTTTTTTTTCCTCATATAACTTATCTCAGGAGTCATAAACCATTGCTGTAATGACCCAGATTAAATATGATGACTGAGTTCTCAAAGCGAAGAGTACATATTATCAGCTTTGTAAGATAGATCATCTGTTTAAATGGCAGGGATCAGTTGAAAACTATGATCATTTGTTTCTTTCTTTGTCAACAGCTGTAAGAGCAGATCGTATGAGAGGTGGCAGAAATAAATTTGGCCCTCTATACCGCCGGGACAGGCAGATGAAACAGCAAGTGGTGTTTCACCAAGCCAATACTGCTCCCCACAGGATTAAGATGGAAACTACACAAACACACCAGCACATGGGTCCAAATCAACTTCATCTAATGGGCAGTAACCCAAGCCCTCCGTTGTCTTCCAGTGCTTTTCAGCAGTCTCACATGTATCCCTCTGATGTGGGGCAGTCAGGGACACCCATACCTCTGGACTGTACTATGAATGCAGACACGGGACTCACCTCTCCACCGCTGCCTTACCCTGGACTGTATCACCATCCCTTCACTGGATGCTTACAGGAGAAGGCGGAGATGCCTTTTAGCTGCAGCCCAGCTCCCACAAACATTTCAGTGCACACAACCCCTTACACTTCATTCACAACAATAACCACAGCAGCATCATCCCCCTGCTCAACACCAAGTGCAAACACACCTCTAAATGAGGCTCCTACCCAAGCCCAGGGTATTTCCTCTTCTGCCACTCTTATGCCTAATTTCCTAAACCAGCTTTTAGAGTCAGAGCAGGATGAGGGGCAGGTGTGTTCAAAGGTTCTGGCCAGCCTACAGAGAGAACAGGCCAACCGGGGAAAACACGACCGTTTAAATACATTCACCATCATGTGCAAAATGGCTGACCAGACACTGTTTGGACTTGTGGAGTGGGCCAGGAACAGTACACTTTTCAAGGAGCTCAAGGTAAAGAAGCATTAATCACAATCACGTTTTCAGCTTTTAAATGGCAAGAAATAATCTGTGTGCATTACACTGAAATATTTACCTTCTGCTCAGGAATGTGCTTAAATCAGGGCTTTCATTTTTCAACCATAGAATGACCTAAGAGCTGATAATTTGTATGCTTGCATAGGTAGAAGACCAGATGGTGCTGCTGCAGAGCTGTTGGAGTGAACTGCTGGTCTTGGACCACCTCTGTAGACAAGTGACTTACGGCAAACAGGGCAGTATATATCTGGTAACAGGACAACAGGTAAAATTAAACATAATAAAAGTGTTCTAAAGAGGTCATTTGTCATATTACACTGTGCACAAATAACAGTTTAATTCTAATGAACGTTTTTCTATTATTTTGATGCAGATTGAAGTGTCAACTATCATCTCTCAAGCAGGAGTAACGCTGAGTAGATTGGTATCAAGGGCCCAGGACCTGGTGTCCAAACTAAAAGCACTACATTTAGACAGACAAGAGTTTGTGTGTCTTAAGTACTTGGTTCTATTCAACCCTGGTGAGCATTTCCCTTCTGACATGTTTACATTATCATTTTTGCATCCTTATGTCACTACATGTATATAAACTATGTATTACATCTCTCTGCTCTAGATGTGAAGTCAGTGCAGAATCGCAGGCAGGTGGAACAAACTCAAGAAAGGGTGAACAGAGCCCTGATGGAGCACACCCAGCAGACACATCAAGGACACTCAGACAAATTTGGCCAGCTGCTGCTCCGGCTGCCTGAAGTACGCAGCATTAGTTTGCAGGTTGAGGAGTATTTGTTCCAGCGCCATCTTCAGGGAGATTTGCCCTGCAACTCCCTACTCACTGAGATGCTGCACACCAAGCGTAGCTGAGGATACATGGCTACATTTCTAAATCCTAGTGGCTACTGTGAATTTTTTTTAACCCCTTTCACCATCTTTTAACCTCAGCTGTCCCCAACTATATTTCTTGATGGTTGTTGCAAAAGTAAACACACGCTTTGTTTCAAAGATCTACAGCTTGATTCACAGATGTGAATGTCATTTTAGCACTGAGGAGGGCCTTGACCCAGTAGCCAATAGTTTAGCTGAGTTTAGTTATCAGCCATTATCAGCAGTATTACCATAGCCATATGGCTCAGTGTTTATCAGTGTTGTCTGCCAAAAATGCACTATTGTGATGGTTTCCTTAAATATGTAAGAGCCTAACACTAAGAAAAATGCGACATTGAATAAAGAAATTTGGTTTGAGCGTATGTCCTTATTTAATACAGATGACCCTAAGATGACATGAGCAAAAAAACATTAATGAAAATATGAATGAATTTGTATATTACCAGAGTTCCCTGCACTGTTCCTGCAGTCAAATTTGTGGATTATGAACAGCACAGCACTACTGTTTTGTAGTGTAGCGTAGTATGTAGTTTTATTTCGAGCACATAGAATCATCAGATAAAGAACCGTACAATATGGTCAAACAAAATTTCTCTGCGCTCGAAAAGGAGTGGGAAAAAGTATAACTATTCAATAATCACACAGCATAAACATAAGCAATGTAAATGAAGAACTCAGAGGAATGGTTAAAGATGGCCATGATTTAAAAAGTAATTTTATTTATCTGCTCCAGTTATCAATGATACTCAACTTATGACATGAACATACATAATGTGCTGGCACAATCTGATAACAGAAGAGAAGGAAAACAACATGAATGGAATGACAACTTCAATGAAATGAATGACTGACATACCACCTGAATGAAAAAAAGACAAAAGTAGAATCTTAAACTAACCATCAAATGCACTTTCTAATGCAAACCAAATAAATATACCTCTGGGTGACATGGGGGCCTTCTAGGGGAAAATTGCACAGAATCAAAATATAGTGTTCAACTACCACATACTACCTATTTTTCTTTTTTTTTTTTTTTTTTTTTTTTTTTACACATAACACATAAATTAAAAAAAAAAACATCCAGTAATTCCATATGCACTCCTCCACACACACGTTCAATAGATCATCTTACCATTTTTCCTAAATTCTACTCTGGACAACCTTTTTCACATCTGTATTGGAATCTCACTCAAATACATGTGTTGGAGGCAGTCAGTGATTTGAGAGAAGACAGCTGCATCATGGCAGCTACTGTAGTGCTTAAGACTGCAAAGGAAGATAAGAGGGCCAATTTCCCACTGTTTTTGTGGTGATATCGGCCAGATCACTATCATCTGCAGGGTCAAGTGTTTTTGCTCAATTAGCATTAACATGCTGGCATAAAGAAAGAAAAAAAAAAACAATCATACATGAAGGAGTCTCTAGAGACTATGCAGGGTTCATGAGGGCTGTTGCAGTCCAGAATGATCCTTCACGAAACCTACTGTTTATATGTTGGAACACACAAACAGGGAATCATCATAAGAAACAGACTCCTAGTGACCTAAAGGATTTATTAATCCCCAGACAAAAGTTTCAATCAATTTTCAGGTGACAATTTCTAATCATTCTCATCCATTCATTCTCAAACATACATCTCACTAATGGTTCAAGCAGCAGGCTAGCTAACTGATAGCTTACAAAGGTCAACATACTTTTTACAAATCATTTTCAAAAAAACAATCAGCATTCAATAAGTATCAAATCAGCATCGATGATCATTTTCACACAGCTGTATAATAAACATCATAAAGCCCTCCTTCATGGTTCCAGTTTGTTTTCAAGGTAAGCTGAGATTACATTTCATTTTTATCATATGTTGCGAATGAAAAAGCATGTTAAGAGGAAAGGTTACATGAATTCCATTCTTTCTTCTTTCAGCTCTCCAAGGCTGAATTGATTAGTCCAGCAAAAAGTGTCAAAAAGTATACTTAAAAAAACATCCAGATGGCTACAGCTGAAAGAGACTTGAAGCTCAGTGGAGTGCACTTACTATGGGGCACAGGTAGTTTCTAAGTGCAAGTCCACTGACAACCACAGTAGGCACCACCAGTGCAACCCACAGAGGAACCACCCACCTCTTCTGGTCTAGACCAACCAGAGAAAACGCCCCTGAATGGAAATGAGTGGTTAGTGTGTACCCTACATTCATATACCTGCAGTGTTACCTGCTATTATTTTTCAGCTGGGATTTCCAATCTGATCTGAGAGCAATGTGTCTCAGTTGACTGGAGAAAGTGAGCCCTGGAAGAAGAAGAAAAGGCAGCAAAAGGAAAAGAAGCAAAACTAAGAGGGCGGATACTACTCTGGCCCAAAATACTGTGCGGGCAAAGGCAGTGTGGTTGTTCCCTCTCATTCTTAACCTACGAGTCACAAAAAAGACTCTGGGGGGCAGGATAAGGAAAGGCATGAAGAGGCAGGGTGCAAGGGAGAGAGAATTCTTCATTATGACAAATCAGTCTTATTACATTTTACAATCAAAGGAGACCTGACAGAGCTAATCAGAAGCTCTAAAGAGTGAAATTATTATAACTACAACTTCAGCTAAATGAGTGTTTGGCCAGTTTTCTTGGCATGTAAATGAACAAGATGCTCTCTGGTTGAAAGCTGTTGAAAGCCTTATCATCAGGTAAGCAGTCCATAGCTTGTTTATCTGGGTAAGAACAAATTTCAAGCGCCACACTGGCCAAAACAGTGAATTTTTAAGAGCCATTGGGAGTTGGATCCCTGATTCATAGCATCTCTACCCATCCTAAGTTTTTTTTTTATTTGGGGGTGCCGAGCTTCTTGGGTGTTCCTGGCCGTTTCTGCCAAAAGTGACCAGGGATGGTGAAAGCGTCAACACTCATGGACATGGTTTTGGACGGGATGACAGTAAACTGTTTGCGGTCAGAACTGTACTTGTAAATGGACTCCACCATCTCAGGACTGATGACGCGTGGCCCAATGCCAGTGAGCCGTACCATCTCCTCAGTTTCAGGGTTCATCGTGTAAACAGCTCTGAACTGGCAACTGGTATCTCTGAAGAGGATAAGGAAGTGATTGGCTGTGCTCTTTTCCATTTCCTGTTGAGAAAACAAAGAAAAAAGGTTAAGTAAAGCTGACAACAGTAATCAGTCTTATAGCCTAGTCAGGATGGACCTATATGTATTGGACTCTGACACAGTAGGATGGTTTACCTCTACAATCTTGTTTTTCTGTGGTTCATTGACCTTTCCAGCCAGACAGCAGCGAGTGATAGCATTATGGATGATGAATTTGTTGGACTTAAAGCTAGGCTCCTTGTACAGCTTTGGTCCTGTGAGACAGCATTTGCAAATGTCACATATCCAAAAAGAATGCTTACTGTAGTAATTTTTTTAACCATTTAATTTGGGACAACACTGACCTGTGTATTCTGGGATTGAGGCAGGAGAGGAAATAGTTGAGCCATTTTCCCAGTCTTTCTCTCCATTCTGAGCACTCCTTCGTCCTGGTGACATTAGCCGTGAGGGTGAGTGTGACCGACTAAAGCAAGGCAAACAGATATTCAGTGTCAGTTAAATGACTTGACAGTAAAGTATGGGTAAACAGGCATTTTACACCTTTACCACTGATTACCCTGTTAAAAGAAACTACAGGAAGTGGAAGTAAGAAAGTATGCAAAACAGCACTCACAGACACTACATACTTCCTTCAATATTCTGAGAATATTTGGGCTGGCACAAGGTTCCAGCAGAAATATATACAAACACAGAGTTAAATCTTGATTGTTCTTTATTTTCCACTGTAACGATCTACTTCATAATTTATTTATTAATGAAGAGACTTGAGAATTATGCCTCTTTTCCTATGTATAGTAAGAAAGTATCATTCATGCCATGTAATGCTTCTGTAATGTTACAACATTTATTTCCACCCAGAGTTGCATTAATTTTTCACTAAGATCTTGTATTGATGGTGAGAGAGTTGAACCACTGTGTTATATCTTCTCCAGTACATCACAAAGATTCTCAGTGGGATGAGATGTGGATTTGATAGTGGCCAATCCATGTGTGAAAATGCCTCAAGCTTCCTGAACCATTCTTTCACAAGCCAATTCTGGCATTGTCATCTTGGAAAAGTGCATTAATGGAAAAGCCTGGTCATCCCATATATTCACATAGTCAATTGACCTTATTTTTTAGACACAAAACATTGCTGAACCTACACTTGACCAACTGAAGGAACAGATCATAACACTGCCCCCTCCACAGACCTTTACAGTAGGCAGATGACATGATGGGTAATCACTTCATTGCCTGTCCTCTCATGCTTATGTACCCATCCCTCTGGAACAGGGTCTATGTGGACTTATCAGACCATGTGGCCTTTTTCCAATGAAACAGTCCAATCTTTTCACTGATCTGATAGTTGTTAAAGAAATGAGAAACTACTCACTACATCAGTTAGGCACTACATCTGTTGGGTAACTACTGCAGTAATCACTGCACATTTTTACTGATTACTGCAATAATTAACCAGTGGAAGGATTTTACCTATTTGTTTAGTTAAATCCAGATGCTGACAATTTTAACACAGACCTGTCAGTTGGATACAGTCTATGGTCGGATACAGAAAGCACAGGAGAAAGCATGTTCTTTCCTCTATTCAGGTATGAAAATAATGTTATATTTTGCCATTAATGATGTTCACACTCCAGTCAATCCATCGCTTGCTTGACCCCCACTCTATCCCATTTGCTGAACAGTAAGGTGAGACCAAGTTTGATCAGGTTTATCATAAACACAAGTGAGAAATGTATGTAGTTTCACCTTTGAGAAGAAACAAGACATTGGTACTACATAAGTTACCTTGGAGATTTCCTCATAGTAAGGTCATTTGCCATGGAAGACAGGTTCATGGTGGAGTGAGAGTACACCTTGTTTAGCTTGGTGCCTGGAGGAAGCACCACAGTGATGGAGTTATAAATAGCATTGAAAACCTAATACTATACAAGAAGAGGACATAATCAATTTGAGTGAGTGTAAATTGTGTAACTACTCACCCATGAAACCTTTAACAGGGCTGTGAGAAAGGACTGAGTCATCTCTAAACACAGTCTTGGGTCTCTGTTTTTTGACACCGCGAACGGTGGTGGGTTTCTGTCTCAGCACCTTGTCTAGGTCTTCCATGATCTTTAACTGCTGCCTCCGTTCATACTCTTGTCTGGTGAAGTCTCCTCTACGTTGGGGGGTGCCCTCTGGTGGTGGGGTGCGTGATGCTGGAGGTGTGCCTGGGGTTTGGGGTCGGTCATCGCTTTTATTCCCCCATCCCTCTATGATCATCCACTGTGGCTTGCTGAAGTCACAGGGATATAACATGCAGAGAGGCATCAATTAGTTTAATTTCCTTAGAATCTGACAATGAATCCAGCATCATAAGTTATTTACTGTAAAACAGCACTCCATTAACTTCAAAACCTCACAGTTATTTATTTAAGTCTTCTGTTATGAATGCATTACAACAAATCTCACTTGGATTCTTTTTCCTTTTCTTGCTCAAGTTTGCGTCTTTTCATCTCTTCAGCTCTTTTCTGTTGTTTCTCAAGCAGCGCAGCCCTTCGCTGGGCCATCTCATCCTCTGGTCGCTCGGTGTCGTCCTAATAATGAAGACAAAAATATATAGTCAAGGACACACTTTATATATGTATCTTTCTAAAGAGGAACTTTAAAATCACATACAATATTAATCAGTAAGCTACCTTGAAAAAGAAACCAACTCCTCCTTTCATCTCTGGCTCTGTCCTGTCACTCGAGTCAGACAAGGCATCAGGCACTTGATCATCATCCTCTCCATCTCCTCTTAGAGCAGACAGTGAGATCTCTATCAGACTGCTGCGTTTGCCATTCATGATCATTGCAGAAGCATCGCTCTCAAATGAGCACTCTGATGGAGCACCAGAGCTGCACCCCCCACCTGTAAGACTCTCCTTTTTAGGCAAAGCATGTGAGGGTCCTGCCTCCAGGTCCATGCTAAATATACTATGATCATCAATGGAACCTACTTCTGACAAGTTGTCGTCTGCTGCAGGACGGGGGGTTGGGGTAGGAGTTGGTGTTGGTACTGGTGATAATGCAGGTGTAGGAACAGGCGTCGGTCCAGATGAGCGCAGCTCATCTAAGTTTTCAGAATCTCCAATGGAGAAGGAAGAGGAAGTCTGGACCTGGGATTGCCAGGGATTGACACGACGGAGGTGCGGAATTCGGTCCACATTTTGAGGTGGGGTGAGAACCCTTGAGAGAGTGGGAACCTTAACATCCAATGGACGACTGTGTTGATGATGTTTAGGGCTTTTCGGTGGCACAGACTGAGCTCTACGATGTAACACCTGAGGAGATTTTGGAGGGGTGGTGTGGTTTGAGAGTTTGCGCGATGGAGATGGAGAGGAGGAAGCTGAATTCAAATCGCGTGTGGATTCTCGGGAAAGGCGTGCAGAGGGAGGGGCTGGGGTGGAAGTCTTAGGGCTAGCTGGAATAACCCAGGATTTGTTGCTGGAAGCTGCAGTTTTCTTCTTAATAAGCTGGTTCTGTTGCTCAGTCAGTCGTTGCATGTCACTTTGCAGAGAGCTCAGTGCTGCAGTCAGCTTGGACACAGCATTGTTATAATCCCCTAAAGGAGCTACCATTTTCTCACTAGGTGTCCCACAGGTCTTCTCCCCTGAAATACCTGCTTTTTCTTTGGCGTGACCAACTTGTTTGTTGAGCATTAGTCCTTTGACATTGCCCTCTTGCACCACCAAAGGATTCTGTTCATCCTGTGCTTGCTGCTCTTCCTCCTCCATTCGTGCCAGCCTTTCTTCCAGTGTCAAGCAAGAAAGGTCTTCCTCTGTGGATGAAGTGCTGACCTGGCCATTCCCTCCTTCACCTGCACCTTCCTCATGCTGTTCCTTCTTCAGCTGCAAAAAGGCACTCTTACCCAGTCTTTGCCGGTGCTTTGCAAAAATTGCTTCAATGCGCTTCTTCTGAGCTTCGATAGCTTTGCGTTTTTCTTCAAGCCGAACCCCCAGCTCAGACATTTCATTATTGAGTTGAGGGCTCTTAGTCGGGCTTTCTTCAGACTTCTGTGCCCATGTGGTCATCTGTGGAGGAGTGGGGTCGCTGGTTTTGGGAGAATCAATTATCTGCTTTTTCTTGCGTTCTGCAAAGCTGGTCATTTTCACACCACTGTCAGACCCCTCTTTGCTCTGGCCCCTGGCAGAGTTTGCACCAGATGCTGGTGTGGTTGGAGTGGATTGTGCCTTAGGCAGGTCCTCTGAGGCATCCGAGTCCACGCTACCATCTCTCAAGACAGAGTCATCATCACGTGAACATTCTGAGGTGTTTCTGGTTCGTTTGGGATCTCTGGAGTCTCCTGTGGGCCGGTACATCATTCCTGAGCGTGACGGGGCAGAGCAGCTGATGGGTGCTAAGTTGCTATTGTGTCTAGAACTAGCAGGGTCATCAGGAGAGTGGAGGTAGAAGCCATCGGGAGCTCCATCTGGGTGTAAACGAGGCTCCATCTTACTCTCATTGTGGATGATTTGAAGAGCCTCTTCAATGGTAGGCAGCTCTCCTGTTTCACTCACCCCAAGGCCATTCTCCTCCGCTAACCTTGGAATGCTGGGAGTCTGAGTTGTCCAAGAAGCTCTCTGGGGACCATTCGGGCCGGAGGGTTTGCTAACTAAATGGCTGAGATCTTCAGGTGGAGTGTAGGGCACCCTAGTCATGTTTTGGCTTGCTGGGTTAAGTTGGTCTGAGCTCATAGAGCGGGTTATCACAGGGTTGCCCATTACAATGTCCACATCACTGTCCAGGCCAAAGGGAATGCTGAATGATACTGCAGACAAGGGGCGGCTAAGTAGAAAAAAACAATAGCATAGATAAAGTAAAAAGATCAATGTACACATAATGTCAACATTGTTGTGAAGTCGGTCATACCTGAGAGGTTTCTTGCTCCATGTTTTTCCAACTCCTTCTATATGAGACATTGAGGTAGACTGAGTCAAAGATCCTGAGTACAATGGGACACACACACAAACGTATAAAGGCATGCACACCACACAGGGATGCACAAGTCAACCAAACAATACACAGAAAGGGGAAATATGCATAAAATTGTTGAATATCCATTAAAATACAAAACCACAACTGTCACAGCACAATACACAACTAAAATACAGACGACCACCAAAATAAGTAGGACAAAATTGATGTAAAATAATTGTGACATATATAACACACTGCTGGTTGATGCAACGAGGACAGGATGCTATCTTAATTTTACCTGACACAGGAGAGGAGATGGGAAGAAAGGGCTTCTTAAAGATTGAGGGGGAGACACTGTAAAGCGTAGAAATTATCTTTAAATTCAGACAAGCTCAATCAAAGACAACAAAGGTAAAAATCACATTTAGAGAGCATCTGTACCTGTTACCACTTGGTGTTACTGGCATGGAGTCATCTAAAAGGAAAAATCAAGATTGGCATTTGTGATACATATTCTGCTTTCTATTGTGAATGGTGAGATTACAAAACTAGTGACTCTTACCTAACGTGTCAATTGGCTGAACAAATTCTGGCCTCTGTACCTCAAACCAGTAAAGCAGCTCTGCGAGAAAGCTCACCAAATTGAGCTAAATAAATCAGAATAAATATATCAAACAAGTACAGGACACCAAAGACTTTTAGCTTTAATCAGTGAAGATTCAAGAAACAATTAATCATTAGCAGTGTGAGTATCTGTACCTTAAGTTCCTGTGGTGTGTATTGCATGTCCTCCAGTGTCAAGTGACAGCAGCTCTTGAGGCAGCTGTCACAGAATTCACGGATAAACTGCAGGTTGTACAAGCTGTCTGCTACAGTCATGGACTCCTTCATACAAACATCTTGTAATGTGACAAAAAAAGCATTACATTAATAGAAATTCATTCATAAAATGTGTGATTTTAAGTCTGTACATACCTTCAAGTCTTAGCAGGCCTGGGCAATAATAGTGTATGACAGCAACAATGGCACAACCACTGGATAAGTCTTTGACTTCATTAACCACTGGAAAGATGGGTTTTTGTCTGCACTGAATTTTATCCTTCCTATAGCGGAGCTTAAAATAAAAATCAAACAAGACAATCAAACAAAGCCACTTGAGCTCATTTATGTTCTAGTGAAGTTACAATTATTTTAATTTTGTCATTTTGTTAATCTTAAAACTTTCAACAAATTCAGGCTTTCAAAAAAGGATTAACATTCAGTATACACATGCAACTCTGAAATACATATGTGAAAAGGGTTATGGTTAGACAACAGGAGAAAAAAAATCATGCTGTTGTGCAGAGGGGAGAGTATAGGTGGATAAATAGCAGATGTGAAGGAGTGGTTTATTGAGAACAAAAGAGGGTTTTGTCAGGAGAAAGTGGGACAAGTAAGGGTCTCAGGAGGAAGTGGGAATGCTAGAAAAACTCAGAGAAAGAGAGTCAAGTGTTTGAGATAAGATGGCGGTGTATAAACAAACAGCTCACTGTCAGCGGGGACCAGCTGACTAGAAGCCAGTCACTGTTAGCATCAATAACCATTTACACACACCTCAGTCTCACGGAGGACCAGAGGAACAGGTTTTTACGTGGCATTTTACAGGCCTGCATGTGCACTGTCATGAGTATTGTTATTCATGCACCACTTGTCACTAGTGTGTCAACATACACTGCCTTTTGCAGCCATCTTGCTCTGTCCTTATTAATGTGGCAACGTGCAATTTAGAACAGACAAAGATGTTATGTATAGCAGCATCCAGGAAATGGATGAAAATAAAACACACCTGATAATCAGGTATTTGCTGATAAAACTGATGAAGGCACTGGAGGGATGGAGGGACAGGGGGAAGGAGCAGAGGAAAGGAAAGAACTTACAGGAACAAGCTTCCAGTACCAGCGAGTTGGACACTATCAGAGAAGAGGAAGGAAAGGAAAAATACAGAGAAATGGAGAACAGGAGCAGGAAAGCAGAGGTATTATGCCTACAGAGGAAGAACTACACAAACAGGACAAAAGGCTGTGACAGTGGCAGTACTCTCTTGAAATGATGGACGGGACAACCTCCTTAACAAAGCAATGATTCTGTCTCTTATACTGGTGAAAACCTGTGCTTGGCTGCGATTGTTGGATTGTGTTTTTACAATTCAAAGCAGATCATTTTTGTTTGGATATGATTAAGTGTCTTTGCAGTATATATAATGGATGTATGGGGCAATACTCACAGAGGGTTGGACAGGTTGAGGCTCTGTAACGGCTTGAGATGTGTCATTCTGGGCTCCTTCAGTGCGTTCTCTCAGCTTCTGGTTTAACTAAATAGCACAAATTCAAATGAGTAAAAACACACTCTATTGATAAAATACAGTCTGTGTCATTTTTATAAGACATACTGATGTAAAAACATTACTGCATTCTTTATTTATTGCGCTAAACAGACATTGTTCAGAAAAGTGCTTCAAATAAAAACTGCCACTCTCTGGCTTGCTCCTTACCCCGTTAACCCACTGAAGCAGAACATCCTCCCAACTGGAAGCTCCACCCAGTAGTTCACCAGAGCCACGTGTTTTCGCTGCAGTAACCGTCTCCAAAGCTCCCATGGACATCAGGGCATCTATTACTGCCAGGTGAGCACTCTGCACCAATCACATGTGGAAGAAAAGAGGCTGTTAGTGGCTAAACCATTCACAACAGAGCTCAGTGAACATTCATCAATTATAGCTAATACAATAAAGCTGGACATTGCCATTTCTTCAGCTCTAACAGTGGAACACTTAACTGCAGAGCAGAGATGCCACTCACTGCTGCTGCACTAATATTTACCAGCAATGTCCTCTAGGGGGCACCAGAGACAAGTTATGAGTCAGCAGAAACACTACCAAGTTCACAGTAAGCAAACACAGATCAGTAGATGTGGGTGAACTTTGGACCTATGTTTATACAATCCCTAAATCATTAAAGAGGCAATGAACCTGTAATATAGAAACACGTGTTCCTCAGGACTGTCATTCCTCAGCTGCTTTCTCTTTATTCCCCCTCTCTGCAGTATGATTCCCTTCCCTTTTGTGCACTGAAACACTGGTGTATGACTCATGTGTGACACACTGAAGGATAAAATGAAGTGTTGCAACCAGAAAATCAGGAAGCACAATAAAGAACAGTATTCTCAGAAAGAAACAGCTTTTTCCTCATCTTTCTGCAGTCCAGGTGTGTGTAGAAATCTGCCTTTATGAAACAAAATATCCTATAGTCAAACAAGACCACTATAAGGCACACTTCACATACCCCAATGTTTGTATCAACCAAACAGGAGCTTTTCCCACATATTCAAGAGAGCTTTAGAGAGTTCTTTTAAGAGCCCAGAGCCCATTAAAATGCACTCTCAACATTATCAGCTCAATTCAACTGAGCGCCTTAACTCTATTAGCCTGTTAACTCATTAGAAAGTTGTGCTTCATTCGTGCCATGGGGCTGCAACCACAACTTCTTGATAAGCCTTTGAGGTAGTTTCTTCTTATCCAGGTAATTTTTGTGTATGAGGCTTCCATCTTTTACCTTTCTTCTTATCACTTGTTGTGACTGACTGTTACCTTCACACCGGGCCCCATCTCTCCTCACAGAAGCACTCCATGATAGAAATGAATTGCGGTCAAAAAAAGGACAAGTAAGTCGCAAACAAAACATTCCATGGGGCCATTCCTTCTCCATAGCCATACGTTCAGTGTTTTATCCTAATCTGTGCAAATCAGTGCCTGTTCCCTTTTACTGTTCACAAATCCCACTTCAGAGGCCTGACATTCTTACTCTAACCTCTTACGTTGCCCTAGCTGGAGGCTGGTGGTAGTCCAGCTGCATGCATTTGCCCTGTCTGCGTGTCTGCCTACTCAACCCTGATGTAAAGTGCTGACCTGAGCAGACATGCCACTGGGACAGGCAGAGCAGGCTATGCCAGCAAAGGCTTGTCAGATATCACTGGTCCAGGCTCTCTGGATGTGCTGCAATCAGGGTCTAGGAGCTGTGTGGCCGTGGCTGATCTGCACCCTGCCACTGTTGACAAGACTAGGGATGCTGTTTGTATGCCTGTGACACATGACTAGTCCATTCAGTAAAAATGTCTGCAGTAGGGAACAAACAGCTATGTGCAGGAACCATCTCTAAGGGAGTGCATGAAAGAAAGAAATCCCTTTATGGCAGATGACTGGACTTATTCAGACTAACTATTACTTAACAGTGATAATCAAGGGCAAGAATTCAATTGCAAATGTAAATTTACTTGGACTGGTAAATACAGCAGATTTTATTGCCGATATAATTGCACTGAGTTCAATTCTGAATTATAGTCTCAGACAATAATACATTTAATAATGTGATAAATTCTGGAAAATATTTGTTAAACTGAATTCTCTCTGTTCTCTGTCCTGTTCAGAAAAAAAAGAACCCTGCCCTTGGTGAAATACACTCTTAAAAAGTTACAAACAAACCATCAAATTGAGATATGTTCTAACAGTAGGCATGCTTCAAACACACTGCAAGAAAATAAAGTGGTGTTTTTGCATTCATCAACAAAATGTAATAAGATCAGTATATTTTCACATTATTAAAGACTGGATTGACAACATTTAGTGAAAGTGGCAACCCTTTTTAGTCTATCTAGCAGTTATCCAGAGGACAGAGTAATACAGGACAAAACGCATAGAATGAAGGGGGGGGGGTTACTAGTGCATTTCCCTATGCCGACCCAGGAGAGCTCACTAAGCTAAATCACAAGTCTCCCTAATGAGAGGGGAGAGAGGAGCAGCTCTAGAACACAGACCGCTGAGCCTGCCAGATCACCATAACAACCAACCAGCTGACCCACAATGCATCTCAACACAAGCCTGACCGCAGTAGAGCTGTGTGCTCCTGGCTTAGCACTGGGTCTCTGCTCTGAAACATCCACCCTGCAAAGATACAGACCCCCTCAAACAAAGGTGATATAGTAAGGAAAATTAATAGCATCTTAGTTAATTCAACAAACACAATCTCTTTATATCAAACATTTCATGAATATGCCTTCATAAGTGTGTCACAACAGTCAAACAAAGGCTGCAAAGGCATCTTGCAGATCATTAAGTGAGATTATGATTAAAACAAAATCTGATTATGTCTGAAATATGACTTAACCCCATCCCCCTAACCTGCCTGGTGCCTACTGATAAACAGTGGGATCAGCCAGGTTTGGGGCCCAAATGGGGGATTTTGGTGAAGGGGTCCTTCTAAAAATACATTTTATGAACAATGATAGCTGAATTAACCAAATTAGATGTAAGACAAAGCAGAGCTGTACAGGTTTACACCAAAGCACCTTATATGTGGCTCATGAAATTAACTTTTAACCAAGACAACTTTCTCATCAACAAATATGTAGAACAACTGTTGTAAGTTGATGGTTAGTGTTTCTGATGGTCTGCCACTTCTGTTTTCAGCTAAGCTGCTGAGTGATGCTCACTTGACCAGAAACCCGCCAACACAGCAGTATGATTTAAGACAAAGTGTCAGTGCCCACCTAAAATCAACAGTGGCTTGGGGAGGGTTAGCTGCATTATGGCTACATGACTTACTTCGTCACTGTGGGAACAGATGCTTGACCCTGTTTCTAGCAGGAACAAAATCAGTATGTTTGAAATGGAGGATAATGACTACATTTCATCTTGGCCAAATATAAATGCTACAAATGTATTTGATGTTACAAGACATGTTATAAACATGGTGAGTCAGTGGTCATCTCTGGTGTGTCATCCAGTCGTGGATGATGACGTTGAGTCTGCATAGCAGATTATCTCTAATCTTTACAGATCTTTATCCTCAATCTGAGGAGAGATGGGGGTTGGGCCACCACTAGAAGGTCAGTTACCAGAAAGGGAACATATATAAATTAAACATAGATTAAATATAGATTAAAGATGTTGGTGTAAGATCAACTTACTAGACCCGCATCATGGAGTGCTACTGATGTGCTTTGTCACAAACTACACACTCTCTATAAGAATTAAGAATCTTAATTTGTCCGTATATATTGGTCATGCGACACACACCGAAAGTGACCCTCTGCATTTGACCCACCTCTAGCTGAACATGCAGGAACACACTACACACTGCAGAGCAGAGTAGGAGCAGTGGGCTACCATGTCAGGCACTTAGGGAGCAAATGAAGGGTTACGTGCCTTGCTCAAGGGATCATCAGCCAACAATTTCTCTACTGGTCCAGGGCCCTGGTTCAATTAGAGGCAGATTCTTCAACCTTCTAGGCCACAGCAACCCCCACTATTATATTAACTAAATTAATATACCTACATCTACAGGATTTATACCTACAGGTATCAAAAATACAAGGGAATTTTCTTTTATGCTGAATGTTTGATGAGATAATAACTTGATATAGTATGTAATATGTACTTATAATATTTTCATGATCGTAATATGAATATAATCAGGTCCCACTGACTTGAAGACCCCACTACGCAACATAAAGAATATACAGAACCTCAAATAATACCACAAAAACTAAAACATGTCAGATTTGCTATTGCAACTATAGCAGGGGATATGTTTAAGCATATATTTTACTTCTTGCTTTCTCCACTAGTCCCATTTTAGAAAATTATTTGATTAATATGGACAATGGAATTCACATTCCAACTGTCCTACACAGCTCATACCACCTATCTTCCTCTTGAATAATTTTTAACTTGCTATTAATCCAGGATTTACAAAATCTAGGTTAACTTCTTCTTACAGGTTGGTGAAGAACATATTAACCACTGAAATATTTTGTATGTGGTGATGAGCAATGGCATGTCTGATTTGCCCTATTTTGGTCATGATACTAAATATGTAGTCAATGTCACGCTATTCTAAATCTGGTTCAGCAACCAATGCCTGTGCCAGCATTTTTATGGGTTAGGATCAATCTACATCCTTGTATTTAGACACAAGCCAAAGTTCACTATGTCTGGACAGCTATGATGTAAGATGTGTAAGGTATCAATAACAAAACAAGAAGTTATCAATAGTGCATGCCTGCTAAGCTTAACTTGTAGTACTGTTGTTAACCTGCATTCATCTAGAAAATGTTTAAACAGATAAAAAAAACAAAACAGATATGCAACACTTTAATATAGCCTATGTGCAGCAGATTACTGCTGCTGAAAAGCCGTTTATTGGCCAAGACCCACACTGATGCTCCATCCTTCTAATGCTGCTGCAGCATGACCCACTTTCCTTGCTTGCCACACTGTAACTGCAGTGCCAGTCAGTGTCAAACAAGCTCAGAGAGTAGTCCAAGGCCAACGGCGGCCGGAAGACTTGCATACAAAAACACTAAACCTTGATCAGTGATAGCCAAAATAAAACTGATGACAATTTACAGCTGGGGTTGGCCCTTAGATCCACAGATTCACAAAATGTTAGAACAATACCATCAACACCATGCAGGTCAAAAGGCCATGATTCTGATGACAAAATGAATTTTAACTATTTGTGTCTAAAGGTTCTCTGACAAAAGATGGCACATCCATTGATTATTTTTAGAAATTCAACGGAAAAAGAAGTCTGAGGTTGTTATCTCTTCGTCTTACCAAAACCTTTAGTACAAGGACAACCTGACCTCACAATCACTGCAAAAGGAGAGCGCATGTGATATGCTTTAAGCTGCAGATTTTAGGAAAATACCACACCAACATGCCAAGACTATAGTGGCACCAAGCAAGACTTAAATTAAAACCTTTTGGAAAGAGAACTAGAACAAAAATTTGCAAAAACACTAAGAATAAGAAAGGTAATCCCCATTAATAGAAATTCACTGGACTCCTCACTAAATTTCTTTACTTTGTTGTGTGCCTTGCATCTTTGTAAAAAGACTCAAATTAAATTTGCAACAATATTAAAATAGCTATCATCCTAAAAAAAAAATCAGTATTGTACAGTAAGTGCTTAACTGCTAATTGGCACAGAGCTTCCATGCAGTTTAGTTTAAAAAAAAATATCATGGATGAATGCACAGCTTCTCAAGCATACAATCGAGTTCATCACATCACAATAACACCAGCAGTGTCGCGTCGACTGCAGTGCGCAGAAAGCAGCAGTGGAGCAAACAACTTTCACCTGACAACAACACTATAGCTGTAGATCCCTGGAGACTCCCTATTTCACTTGGCATGGACTAAGATGGCTGGTGAAATGCAGTTATGTGACATTTTGTGAGGTAGTTTATAATGTGCATTAAAAGAGGTATTGGAAGAGTACATCAAAACCAAGCAACAGAAAATGTGTTGTTGCAGCATTATTTCAGCTGATCTAAGTGTCCCCGTACTACTTGACTATTAGGATTTTATTTTTTTTTTTAATTTGAGTAGGCTTTCAGGCTGGAAAGAGTGTGAGAAATTGAGAGGGAGTGATTGTTAAGGGCTGAGAGGACAAACCAGTTCCTCTTGATCCAACTCAGTGAGCAAGCCCAGAGTATTCTCTCATCAGAGTATATAAAGTTTCACTAGAACTGTTCAGCTATTGTTGTGTAGCAGATCTGGAACATCTATTGTGTCCAGGCTCTCCCTTTTGTCTCACACCCTGAAATTAAAGTAGTTGTCCCTTGTGTCACTGTGACTGCCCACAGTCCTAGCAGCTGGATCCACTCATCCACTGGGATCAGCGTGGAGCAGGGGGGGTCTGCAATGAACTGAATGACAGGTGCAGGGGCTCTTTTTTGATGCTCTTTAATCCCTTGAATCAAAGCATAAACAAGCCTCTTAATAAACAACCAGACCCACTCTACCCCTTCTTTTTTCCTGCACACCCTTGGAGAGCTTCCCCTTAACTGATATAGAATTTCTTGAATGAATAATAACACGAACCACAAAAATGCCTGGTAGCTTGGTGTGGCATTATTACCCATATAATCAGTTCCATATGAAACCTTTTACTTTACCATTTTGATGGGTTTATGCCGGAGGTCTGCATCAGTTACTGGTGTGTCTTGGTCTTTGGAGACTATTCCTCTCTGAGCAAGAAGCTGCAGTAGAGTGACATTGTCTTTGGGCTGCGCCTCAGCTCCATTGGCCCCCAATAATAGACTGTAGGTACGACAGTAGAGTTCTGAGGACTGAAGGAGGCGTGTGACTGGTGGTTTGAGGTGCTCCTGTTCATACTGATCACAGTAGAAAGGGTCACGTAGCTCCACAGGGACATTCTCTGCCAGGAGACAAAACATACAGAGACATTCAGTTCCCTGAGCAGTGCAGATGATAGCATTGTGAGCAAATTTAATAAACACCATGTCCAATGTAAAATACAGAAGGATAAAGGATAAGAAGACAACGTTACTTTTTCACTGAAATACTATCATGGGTGCGATTTGTTGTACCTTGGAAATCTTTCACTCCGATGATGCCATGCAATAGCAGATCATGGCAGCTGATAAAACTCTAACACAGGAAATGGGCAACTTTTTTTTCCACAGAGAGCCATAATGACTTTAGATGACAAAAGTACCACATATTTTACAACTGAATTGAAACATTATATACAGTTGAATTATGCTACGTAAATGTGGTAATTTACAATTGGATATTTTCCAGACATTTTGCTAGACCTTTTGTTTAATTACTTGCATGTTTATCAGATGAACTCTTAAGTTATAATTAAAATCTTACTTATATAAAACCTAATTAAATTGCTCATCAAATTAAATCAATCAAATTATGTACCTTTGAAATTAGCCAGCTTGAAATAACCTTACAGGTGTCTAATATACACCACTACATACATGTAGCCAATGAAAAAAATGCATTATTTTCCAAATACAATCATTAGCATAATCACAGTTGTTTGTAGATGGTTATTTGCTCTGTAAAAATATTCTGTAAATAATTCCAAACCTTTTTCTTTTCTTTCCCTCAATAAGTTAGTGGAATAGTTAGCATGTTTGCTCAATAAATGTCTCTTGAACATCTTAGTGGATCAAATATAATACCTCTGAACCAATAATGTTGACAAAACATAATGTTTCCCCATTTATTTTCCCTGAAGAATATAGCTGGTCACATTGAGATGGCCCACAGGTTTTGGCCCCTGGGATGTATTTTATGTGTGTAGAGTTGTAATCATATCAGTCAGTAGGGCAGAGCATCAAGGTCAGTGTGGCATTAAGAGCTCAGAGGTTGGCCTCTGTAGATTACAAGATGCTCTGCAACTTGTTACTTGCATCTTTCAAAGCTCTTGCTTCTATTCGATATTAAGTGCTTATGAAAATGTTTCCATCCGATAGCCACAAAACTGAAAAATTAAACTAAAAATCTGCATCTAGACATACAACCTGATTCCCTCAAAAACAAATGACAAAACTTTGACTCCATCTCAATTTAGTATAGCAACATGTAGCACTATTTGTGTCTGACTCAGTATATATATAAATAAACCTTTTGGACTGGTCTTTGAGTAAATACATTCACAGCAAACATTATTCAAAAAAAACACACCTTCTATGAAACTGGTTTTTCCACATCTAGACCAAACCAGCAACAAATTCAATGGCAAGTGTTAACTGTCCAAACAAACTGGAATTAAATGCCTCACTGTTTTAAAGAGCCTTGAGGAAAAAAGCAGACAACCTGAAATACCAGCTGTTTGCCTGAATGGTAATGTGTTTTTTTAGTGCCAATTTGTATCTAACAGGGAAAGCAAAAGTCTCCTTACAATAGTAGGTGTCCCTGTGTTGTATAATTAAAGTCATGTAGTCATGTAATGAATCCACTGACATCAGACAAACAAAACACCCACCTCCAGAGGTTAGACAATACCTCTGTTCTCTGTCAGTCACTCTCACTGCATGATGACTATTGTGAGCCACAACCCATGGTCCATTTTGTTTTAAATATGTTACACTAGGCCTGGCTAAAGCAGTAAACACAACAACCTCATTACAAGAAAAGACTTCCTAGGATGACTTGCTGAGGAAAAAAGAAAAGGCAAAGCAGGATGCAAATGCCACCTCTCGGTGAGATGAGAAATCGATAGGAGCCTATTTCCCTATGAGACCATCTGGCAGTCATGAATGATAACTTTATGTGAGAGACAAAACAGGCAAGGTTTCTTATCCATGATGTTTCCTAAAATATACATCTGCACACCAATAAACTTTCAATAGAATGCAGTTATTGTAGGGAGGGGGGCAAGAAGAAATAAAAAGCTGGCAGCTTTAAACATGATTGTCCTCATCCAGAGATTAGTGTGATAACTGTATTGACGTTTACAAAAACATGTCCAGAGTAATGTTTAGATAAAAACACAAGCTTCTGTGTGTTTGCATAAAATTGAGAAACTCACAGTAACTTTCACAGGTCATTGGGTCAAGTCTTACAAACTGGTCTTATAAAAAGTGAGTGAAATATCCAAAAAAGGTACTAACATTACCACAGAATGTGAGCAGGGAGATCACATTTTTCACCTATTGACAAGACTAAGAAATATAATCCTTTCAATTTATGGGGAACTCTGTACCTTAGCTAATACAGGCATCTTACTTTGCTTTGCAGGACACATGAAAACTGATTTTCATCTACTTGTTATAATCATAATAGAGTGAGAAATGTGGGTAAGACACAAGCAACCTTCAGAAAAGATCTGATATTTAGGAGAAATTGATGAGGCTTCACATCATGGCTATACTGACTTCAGCTGGAAAGACTCCTCCCTCTGGTGACCAGCAATGTTTAAGATGTTCCTCAGAAAAGGGCCTATGTGTCCCCCTACTTAATTGACTGGTTGCATCAGTCGTATACTTTAAAATGTAAAAATGTCTATATATACTGTCCCTTTCAAATAAGATCTATAATAAAAAAAATAATAATAATAAGTGTGAAGTCTGACATAGACATTACCACATGTCTGAGAGTAAACAAGACGCAAAGCAAAATAAACAAAGGTTGAGTGACATCAGCCACAACTTAAACCAAGCTGGCTTCCTTGAAAGATAAAGGCTAGACAGAACTTAACAAACCGCTCTCATCCAACTTTACATTTAGGTGGAAAATCAACATCAGCTTTCAAGAGGGCTATCAATGACAAGTAACACTTCAGGTTAAGCTTAACTTCTCTATTAATCACAAGGTGCAGCAACCTGCAAAACCTGCTTACATCCATTATTCTTATTAGAATCCTCCAGGAACACTAGTATGTGTTGAATAATTCATGAGGGCTCAGATATGCACAAGTGTGCAGGGTAAGCACACAAGCAGGAAGTCCAAATGCTAAAATAGCTAAGAAGTTTATTTTTTCCATCCTAAGTCAGGTTTAGCCTTTATGGTGTGTCAGGGTACTCGTGTCAAATCAAGAATATTGTTTGGTCCACACCAAACCACTCTGAAGAAAAACACCTGGTATAAAATGGCTAACTCAGCATTAACATGAGTTTTGATAGGGTTATTGGCTAAAACTTCTAAATACCCTTAATAAAAGTAAGTTATAAACGTCCTCCTCATCATCATCATGTGGTGCAAAAGATCAAACACAGATGATCATTCTCTCTCACTTCTGGAACAAAGTAGTTACTGTTTTGCTGTCCAAAATGTAACAGTGGTAAGAGTGGCTATGTGAACACCCAACCACACGTGACCACTGGCCCTCTGTTACATACTTAAGTCAACATGAATGTTAAAGTACAGCTTTAATAGCTCACGCAAGACCAAGAGATACTGTAACTACACTGAAAATGCATATATTTTCTCCTAGCTTTTATAAATACTGCATCTCTACATATCTGTCTATATGGGTGCTTGGCACACTAACATGACAATATTGTAGGAGTTATAAAATGTGCAGGATGTCTTCAAAACGGCAAGTACCTGTTCTGCAAGTGTCCTCAAGTTACACACTAAGTCCCAACAAAACAGCTTCAACCTTTCACCTCCCTTTGGCAAGAGACATATCTTCAAACACACTGTATACTTCAGTAAGTGGATGAAAAGGGTTTACCCTAGTCTGGACAAGTTTTATGTAGCGGTAGTGCACAAAAAGTATTGCCTACCCCTTGAGTAAACATCAATAGTAAGCCACATCCTCTTTAGGTCCTTGTCCCTTGTTGACTCACCATAGTAACAAAGACTGGGAGAAGATGAGTAATCATGCCGACAGGATTTGAGTATGACAGCTTTGAAAATAGGTGGAGTTAGTACAGTAGAAGTTACAGGTACAATAGGATTGGATTTCACAACATGAGAAACATTCATGAGAAAATACCTCAGAGGGAATGGATATGATGGGCCATGAGTTCTTTTGCAAATGTTAATGTTGGACTATGTTTAAAAGGCACAAATTACTCTAGCAACTACTTAGCAAAAGAGAAACAACATGCTGTATATCATGACGTTGTTAATTTATGACTAAGTTTCTCTTAAACTTGCAAACTGGTGAATCAAGACTTTCTCGTCTCATTCCTGTGTAGAGGCACAAACTGGTTTGAGGAACAAACAAATGACATGACAAGTTACCTGTCACGGAGTGGATCACAAACCCTTTCATAGCTACTTATCGTTTACACATTCTAAAGTTAAGGTAAAAGCATACAATTTTATACAAGCATATGGGCTTTCAAACCATTTGTGTTAGACATAATATGGGTGTGTTTTGAACATTCTGTCAAAATGGTTCATGTCATGAGAGCTAGGAGCTGTGTGTGATTAAAGTGAAAGTACTTTTTTTTTTTACACGTCTGTGCAAACGTTTTCCAGTCTTCAAGCCATGAAACTTTCTTATCAGTATCATATTTACATCTCTCGTCCAGGTTTTAATGGACTCAGTTTAGAGTAGCTTGTAATGACCAGTGCATTTTCTTTGATTTAATTTTTAGTAACAGGAAGCCAGACACCCACAGTAAACACTACAGTCAAGTTCTTCAGAGCTGTCCATCTTAAGACCTGAGACATGTGGTACAGTTGATAATGCATTTTGTGTCATTCAGAGTTTAAAAATATCTTCAACTGTCATTATTAGGTTAAAAGACCCCAAGGAACAGAGGGCCCAGTGATCTGGTTTGGCTCCTGCTCCAGCAGTGTTTCAGGGAAGGCAGCAATGATGTCATCTTGACTCTGCAGAAAGCTATCAGCCTGATTCAGGAAGGCCAATTAATTGATTAGAAAAAAAAAAAGAAAAGATATTTTTATCAACAGTCTTGGTTCACCTATTCCTGCTTGGCACGAAGAGTGACTTTGACCAGAGGGTGTGGTTGATGTACTGAACAGAGCACACAGAAACACTAACAGCCTGGAGTCCTGGGCCCAAGGTCTGTCAGTGATTGTGCAACACAAACACACAAGTCATGCTGTTAAAGCCAAACTCTGAGAAGTCTATGATTAAAATCCTGACAATTACCTCCATGTGTTTGTTTACATGGACATCTCAAGAATGTGAGGACAGAATTATCAACATAATTTATGCAAGATTACTTGGAAGACTGAATCCTGCCACTTCACAACAAAGTGTAATCTCCTGGTTATTTAAACATAAATAGGAAACCTGTAACTCACTGGGCATGCTCATATAGGAATGCTTTGGTGTCCTTGTGAGATATAATCTTTATCAAACAAGATTTCATAACAGTCTTCAGACCTTAGAATCTAGTGCTGCTGGCAAGTGAAACCTAGGTCAAATGACTTGATGATGATCTGTGCAAGTTGCTCTGTGTAAGATGTTGTCTTAGATGGGTAACTTCTGCATTGCACACACTGATGGAACCTCCAAACGTGACTGACAGTAAGACCTAACATGCAATGCTCAGTCTGTTTACCTTGTGCTACTGTATGCTGTTATTTTGACAGGAGTCAACAGCTACAGACATTGGCTATTGTCAATCCCCGGGAGTGAAGAAGGGTACTAAAAATCAAATACGCCCCATGTGCCATGCCTGTGTAACCGGATTAAAAACATACCCGGTAGCCTGCGATTTCTGGCTAAAGCCTGGAGGCTAGAAATACGAGAAAATGGGTTAGCATGATAAGGCCTTGGGAGGAGGCCCGTTTCTTTGACACACGCATACCTATAAAACGTGACCACTCATTGAATGAGAACAAATGACATGTCACAGCCAAAAATGCATACAGCGCATGGTCTCCCTTTCATATGCTGCTCTTTGTGCTGAAAATCGCTGAGCTTTACATACAGCAGTCCACCTACATGCAAGTACTTTTCCCTACTAATACTCAACATAATATAAACATCATGCAGGCGAACGAAGGGATGTGGTCTCCAGACGACCTGGCACATCAATCACCGGGCCTGCAGCCTGTGTTAAACCTACCTGCACTGCCGTAGGACTTTGCCAAGAGCCATCCGACACTTGCGCATATTTTAGCTTTAGTACAGTCATACAAATCCAAAGGCTTTATGTCTGGGACCACAAAAGTCTTCCTCATGGTAGGGGAATCCACCATAGCGAGTCCGTTATATTGTGATGCGGTGCTTTCCAAAAAGGCTACAATGCAGTATAAAAATATTCAGGCAATCATTCTTTTTTTAATCAGGCTGTTTCCACACGACCACCGGCCGGAGCTGGGAATACGGATGTGGGAACGGGTTTTGTCAGGAAAATATCCGCCCCGGAGCTGCTTCCAAGCCCGTTAATGTCCTTCTCTGGGTGGTTTTTGCGGAGGAAATCCCTCTTAAGTTACGCTTTACGACCAAACGAAGCTCCCATCCAGTGGGCAATTACAAAAAACAGACAAATCCCCTCGTTTTTGCCCTTCTTCGTCCGCATTGCTGTCTGTTCGGCTCACTGTACGCAGTTCCACTGGGAGCCCCGTCGATGACTGACTACCAGGTGCTCCACACGGGCATCACTCATTTATTGCGCTGTCCAATGAAAAACGACTTTGAGCCCCGGAGGCGGGATCTTCTTGGGGACGCAAACAGCAGGTAAAGGCGCCTGTTACAGGTGCGTCTGCAGGCGCGGAGGCTAACATGAGACTGGAAATGTCAAACGTAGGGTCGACCCTCGGAATATGTCCATGTTAATACATTTCTGCTGTATTTCATTTAATATTAAGGGAGCCCATATGAAAATGTTGTAAATAGGCCTAAATATTAATATCCTTCAATAAGAGTGATGTTGATAATGTCATTTATTGCCACGTAGGACCTACGAGCGTCCTCTGGATACATGGATATTTAATTATATAAATGATACCAATTGTGAAATCCAGATACAAATGGGCTGTATAGAGCATGTGATCTATTTAACAAATACAGGGCTTCCTTTGTCTAGCCATACATCTAGACTACATAAGAATTTATTGCAATTTTATAGGATACACACAGTTAATACATATATGTTTTCACTTTGTGCTACATAGGATTCAGACGTGGAAATTAAATATTTATACATTTATTGTAAGTCAGACTGTAAAACACCTTAGTCAATGGAGGATACACTGGGGAGTGCATTGTTGCATTTTTTAAAATAGGATTAATGTAGAGTTTTAATATGTATGTCTTTAATTTGTATGTCTTTAATTTAACACCTTAGTCAATGGAGGATACACTGGAGAGTGCTCTGCTGATTGTTTTTATTTTACTTTCATTTCTCCTTTTCAGCTGAAAGATGATAAATACTCCTGGGATTAGTACAGATGATGTGTATCTGTGCCTTTTAATCGAGGCAGTAAAAACAATACATAAAATACTAAAGGATAGAATGAAGTGCTGTGGTTACCTGGTCTGTTAAAAAGTTGGTTTTAAATTATTTTGTTATGTAGCAGCCAGCTGAGGCCCCTGGCCCAAGGCATCAACAGTACTGTAGTGACCTGGGCAAAGTCCCATCAGCCCAGGGGTTGATGCTCTTCAGCTGACCCTATTGGCCCCTGACATGTTGTGGATAAAAAGCAGATGGAGTTTAGTCTTTTGATTGCCAAAACATCATCACTGATATTTGAAAAGACTATGTTAATTATCTTTACCTTTTCTTTTTCAGCATTTACTATATGTATCCTAAACATATTCTGTAAATCCCTCTGACTATGGGGACACTTGTTGGCTATTAGTAAAAAGTAAAAGTTTTCTTTAGATAAAATATTAGATTAAGTCCAAAATTAAGGTACAATGTTTATTTAATGTGCTCATTTGCTTTCCTCAGTATATCAGCCACAGCATGTAGGAAAAACTGGGAAAATAACAAACAAGGCATATGACAGTCACATTATCTTATCTAAAGATTTAATTGGAGGATAACAACTTCATTACAGCTTCAAATTAAATAATTGTTGAGTTTTTTGTGTATGTGAAACAATGGCAATCACCTCCAGATTAAGTGAGCTCCTGTTGTGTCCTTGGGCTATACAGCTACCTTTGAGCATAGCCTGAAATAAATAAAACAGATCTGTGAAAGGGAGATGGGGTGGGTTACATCCTTTTCTTCTATGGAAATCTACACAAGAAGGAAAAAGCTAATCAAATTTAGAAAAATTATTAAGCCCTAAGACACTTGTTTATCTTGTTTTCAGCAAATGTGCACAATGGAAAACAGAAACCTCAAGAGTGCCTCATCACATGATGTTGCTCAAAGTTCCTCAAGCTCTGCTAGTCCTGCTCTGCAGTAACTTTGTAAGAGGATTACCTCTCTGCTATTTTAATCTAATTATGGAGGAAAATTTCTTCCCAATCAGTAATGTTTCCAGCTTCTGTCACTTTAACCGTTATAACAATTAAGAGCATGAGTCTTTCCAATCACACAAATAAATCAACACAGTACAGTAAATGCAATTAATTCATCATTCATGTAAGGACAGCATATTCATAACTGGGGTAGCCCTTCTTTCAGACAAACATTCCTCTTAAATGAAGACAACAATAAATTCAGACTAGTGATACTTCTGATAGGTAAAATACATTATTGGCACATAAACCAGTGTTTAATCAACATCTGCAAAAAATCACACAGACAATATTGATTCACACATTGGGCGCTGACTGAAATCATAGCACTAACACAGGCAGAGTCAAAAAAGCCCAAATAATTGAAATATTCAGCTACTACAAAAACTAGCACATCCAGATTGGTATTTACTGCTGGTTTTCTTATCGACAGTCTTAAGTGTATTCCTTCACACAGAATACCTTTCAGTCTGTGAGTGAAGTATGTATATGTAAAAAACAAAACAAAACAAAAAAAAAAAACACTTTAAAACAATACAGTGCTTTCCAAGACTGATAAGCTTGAATTGTTTTCTAAATTAAAAAAGTTCTTGACAAAATTTTTAGATACAAAGTCAAATTACCTCCGATTTTAAGGTACAGTTATGTTCAACTAACATATGACACATTTTCATTACTGCTTGTGAATTGCAATTTTGGGAAAGGCGACACCATGTGGCCAATATAAACATGTGCACCCATTTTACATGGTGCAGGCTATTCTATAAATACAGGTCAGCAAAATATATAAAGACACTGGAATGTAATGATTCAGATGTTCCAAAAATCAGAAATTAGTGGCATTAAATAGGGAGATTTGTAAATACCCCTCCCCAAAAAAAGGAAAAAAGAGTTAAAAAAAAAAAAAAAAAAACCGAAAAAAGAAAGTTAAAAAAAAAACAACATTCAAAAAAGAGCAGGATGAAGTAAAACCTATATACTCCTGCCTCCTTACCCCATCTTTTTCTACTGATCACAAAGTCCCATATCACTTCCTCAAATACCTTAACAAATCTTACACATGTCAAAATAATTTCTCAGCAATCCTGCAGAAAACACAAAAAATATTATACATAATAAAAAATAAACTGTCCATTTCATAACTGCATTTCATAACAGTGTTTGACATATCAAAATAAATAAATAGATAGACAGACTTCACTTCAAACATAAGTAGGCAAAAAAAAAAAAATCCAGATCCAAAACACCACACCTATACATGGAAATAAATCAACCAAAAAAGAAGACAAATATCACACAAATGTACAACAAGTTCACTGTGACTCTTCTACAACACTCAATGTTTGAAAAGGAATAGGAAGAAGTTGAGCCCACATTAATGAATATTCTATTACAGCCCATAGCCCGCAGTTCTTGTTGGGATCCGACCTGTATGGACAGTATCAGCCATCACTTACAAGTGCTCATGAGGCTTGTGGTCACCAACACCTAAGGACACCAGAGTATCTGTTACATCCCAGAAACAGATTTGCATCGTTTAATCTGGTTTTAGCAGCACAGGGGTCTGAAGGGTCACAGAAATGCTAAATAAAGGTTTTATGGAGATTGAAAAAATAGAGATATTAAATGAACATGTGAATAGAACAAGTAAAAGCATTAGAGAAGGCAGCAGGTAAATGGACATCAAAAATAGCTACTTTTCCATATATTTGATTAATTTTTTTTGTTTTTGTTGTTATTGTTGTTGATTTAATTCATGAAAGCAACTATTAATTTGTCACTTAAATTAAAAATTTCAAACTATTTTTTTACTTTTTAAGCAGTTAAGATATTAATGCATTCAATGATATTAAGGCTTAGTCTATTCATTTATGGCTTAAAATTAACTAAGATAATTATATGAATAGATGATAGACAAATTAATTTATGCTTATATCCCATAATTATATATATATTAGTTATATATTGATATGTGGATAATTAGGCTTTTCTCTGCAGTGTAAGGTGAAGTCCTGTGATTTCTTTATTTATTTTTTTAAATTTAAAAATAGATCGGTTTATTTATTTTAGCAGTGACATTGCTTTTCCTTCAGACCAGAGTCTGAATAAGAGCAACTTGACATGAAACATCTTGTTCCATGTTGTCTCACCACTTTGATTATCCAGCATTAGGCAAGATTAGTTAAAGGAGGGAAGTGCATGTCTTAGCTCTTTAATCTTTCCTGCATAGTGGTAAACCATGGGATGGCTATGTGTATTGACACTATGCCTGGTATATGGTTTCTCATACCAGTTTGATCTATAAATGTGTTTTGCTTTACACTGCTGGGTCTTGGTCTGATGTAAAAAACCAAAAACAAACAAGTGCGGTTTTAACTTTTTTTTCAGAATCAGAATCCATTGCTGATTGATGCTTTACTGTTTTAATATAGACATTATTAATGAAAGCAACGCATAGTCACATGTACATCTCAATGGTAAAAATGCACAAAGATACACAATGCACAAACATATAAAATAATAATGCTTGTGTAATTCATCTTAATATTTTTGAAAGGCATTTGGTGTGGTCATCTGTGTTGAGTATTACATAGGTCATTTTATTTGGGACCCATTGCCACTCAGATTTTTTTCAAGGACACTGAGTTTCCATAACAGCAGTCACATACTTATGTACATACTGAAATATAGTACGTGGATAAAGATCTTTGATATCTGAGTGGGACTTATTATAGGACATCTCTGTCAGGTTGGCCTTTTAAGGGAACATGTAATACCACTTGAACTTTAGGGAAAGGACTTTACATTAATTTTATTAGAGGAATATGAGATGTGCTGATGTCCTATATATAACTATATACCAGCACCACTTGAGTGCTTCTCCATTTCAGGCTATGAACTGGCATTCCTCATTGCCCTTCATTGCAAGAGTAAGGAGAGTCAACTTCTTTTAACAAACAAACAGAAGGCTTCTAAAAAGAGAGACAATTTAACAATGATGAATAATTTAGTGGGCCATATTAGTAGTTGAAGACTTAAGAGAATAAAACATTAATCAGCATTTAATTTAGGGACATATTTTGAACATCATGCAAAATTTTATGAGTACAAAATTCCAGAAAATAAAACTTGAGTACTTATCTATAAAACATGTTAGAAGTTGGTAAAACTAAATTGTATATTCTTAAGAATTCACCTGCTTTAAATATTTAAATGTGACATGTCTGATTATTTGTACATCTCATAACATATCCCTGAAAACCCTTTTTATTGAATTCCAAAGATATAAAATGCAGACAAGCTTTGACACCCAATACCCATGACATTTACCCCCACCCCCCCACCCCCCCAAAAAAAAT
>JAPQRP010000029.1:32080079-32091023 GCA_037367295.1 Apogon hyalosoma | reverse complement strand
AATGCTGAGAATGCATCTCAGAGCATCTCAGAACCGTTGGCTTCTGGGGGCCTTGAGCGGCCCCCAGACCCCCGGCCGCAAAGGCTTCGGCCCTTCAGGCCTCACCAACAGTGACCCCCCCTAAATTTTCATCCTATTTCGCACACTGGTTCCAGCTAACAGACATCTGATTCAGGTAAGTGCAGTCTACATATTTACTGATAGTGACATTTGTTGTGGCTTTTAACAAAACAGTTGTTTACATTGTTTCGTACAGTTTGACCGTTTTATGTTCCATTTCATATTCTCAAACTAAATCAATAGATTTTTTTTAATGTCTGCATTTAATGTAGTGGTCAGGTTGGACTTGAATGATTCACAAAAAAAACAGAGTATATGCATGTCCACATAATGCTAATTATGACCTCCTTAAATGTACAGAACACCAGTCTTCTGAACACCAAAAAGAAGCTTGAGACTGACCTTGTCCAGGTTCAGGGTGAAGTGGATGATGCTGTTCAGGAGGCAAGAAATGCTGAAGAGAAAACCAAAAAGTCCATCACTGATGTGAGTTAATACCCAGTTTCTTAAATTTTTACTTGAACATTTACTTTATTAATACTATTGTACTGAGATTAAAGTTTATATTTTAGTCTATAGCATTAATCTGTGTATATGGGGCAGCCATGGCTCAGGAGGTAGAGCGGGTCATCCGATAACCAAAAGGTTTAGCAGTTCAAATCCAGCTCTGTCCTAGTCATGTGCCATTGTGTCCTTGGGCAAGACACTTCACCCACCTTGCCTCCGGTGTCACTCACAGTGGTGTATGAATGTTTGGTGGTGGTGGTCGGCGGGGCCATTTGGCATGAACTGTCAGCCTGCCCCAGGGTAGCTGTGGCTAAAACCATAGCTTACCACCACCAGAGTGTGAATGTGAGAGTGGATAAATAATAGATCAATAATGTAAAGCACTTTGGGTGCCTTGAAAAGCGGTATAGAAATCCATTCCATTATTATTAACTTAAAAACTTTTATAATTCCAGGCTGCCATGATGGCTGAGGAGCTGAAGAAGGAGCAGGACACCAGTGCCCACCTGGAGAGGATGAAGAAGAACCTGGAGGTCTCAGTCAAGGACCTGCAGCATCATCTGGATGAGGCTGAGAACCTCGCTATGAAGGGTGGCAAGAAGCAGTTCCAGAAACTGGAGTCTAGGGTATGAATTATTATTATTTAAGCCAACACTTTTTTTTTAACATTATTTTATGTGTAATGAATTGCATTACATTATGCATTAAATGAAATAGTGCATAAATACAACTGCAATACAGTGTAATTGTCCATCCTTACTTCAAAATTCAATACAATTTTTTTCTGTAATAATATACAAATATGTCATGATATTACAGGTGCGTGAGCTGGAAGCTGAAGTTGAAGCTGAGCAGAGACGTGGAGCTGATGCTGTTAAAGGAGTTCACAAATATGAGAGGACAGAGAAGGAGCTGACCTACCAGGTAATTATTAATTTACCAAAAAATGACCCTTAAGAACTTGTAGATCCATCAGTAACAATCATTAATGCTACTTTACAGACTGAGGAGGACAAGAAGAATTTGACCAGACTTCAGGATCTGGTTGACAAGCTGCAGCTCAAAGTTAAGGCTTACAAGAGACAGTCTGAGGAGGCTGTAAATAACACACAAAAAGTGACAGATCCTCTAATGTTAATAATACCATTGGCTATCTTATAACTGACCCAGTATAAATCAAACACTCCACAGGAGGCAGCCAACACCCACATGTCCAAGCTCAGGCAGGTTCAGCATGAACTGAAGGAAGCTCAGGAACATGCAGTCTCAGGTCAACAAGATGAGAGCCAAGAGCTGTGATGAAGGTAACAATTGAGATGCCAATCTGCAATTTAATCTTTCTTATTTTATTTTGTAAAATGTATATAACTTTAACCATTGAATCATTTCCTCTTTTTTTTTTCACTGAGTCAGCTGAATGAAAGACTACATCCAAATGAAGCTGTTCATACAATATGATACAGCAATGACAAAAAAAAAAAGATTTTTGCTTATCAATCAGTGATTTTGTCAATAATTTATCCACTTAATTCAGGCTTAGGCTCCAGAATTCATTAAATGAAAGGAGCCAGGATGACTTAAATTGGAACTGAAAAAAAATCTAGATTCTTGTTTCAACTCGATTAAAAAGTGTTTTAGTTTACTGGAAACTGCACAAAATAGTATTCCAAATTATGGTATAAATTACAAGGTTTAATTTTGCTGTCACTGTAGATTCTGTTGTGTGGAAAATGGCTATTTATAAAAATGTGTGACAATACAATAAAATAATGGTACAACATAAAGCTATAAAGTCCTTCAATCCTAAACAACTTGAAATGGCAGTGCTTGACAGTGTTTTAGTGTCAAAGGAGGAAAAAATTCCACAATTACCTTTAAGCATAATGTAAATTAACTGGTTTGTGAGGACATGAGACTTCTGCATCTGCTCCTTGCCTGTGTTTTCTGGCCGTAGAAAATCTACCCTGTGCAGTCCCAATTTTGACTAATCAGAGGCCTTTTCAGACTTGTAGGAGGGTTAAATATGTGACTGACGGCTGTAACTACAAATCACTGACTACACTCTGTCAGACATGACCTGCTCTGCTCTGCGTTGAAACATGGAAGCTTGGAGAAGTGGCTTCACCTTTCCTATTACATTATTATATTTAGTTCTTTTATTTTTGACTGAGAAGATTCTGGCATTTTGTCCCCCTGATTTCAGTTCCTGAGGCTCAAAGAAATTTCATATTTTTGAACAAATATGGTGCCCTAACTGTGGAAAGGACCAATTTTGCTGACCCTTTATTATTTAACCAACTCCTGAACCCATATTTAACAACACGTCAATAACAGACAGAAACAAAGAATACCCCAAAATGATAGATTTTATTAGCACACAGCAATTAACAGCTGAAGAAGTAGAAGCATTAAATCATTCTATTATGTAAATTGTGTCTAATATATTTTTCAGTATGAAAACATGAACCGTATACCATAGTAAGTAGCAAGGATGGTTGGCTATAGACAGCACAGTAGGTTAACATAAATCCAGTAAAAACAGGCAATTTGTGAAGGTTCCCCAAACAGAAGACCCCAAACCCTTCATCATCTGGACAGCCACCTTTTTCCTGGTCCTACAGCTTGCAGCATTGTCTCCTATAGAAATAGAGAACACTGGCTAAACTCACAAAAAGAATGCTGTCTCACAGCTTCAATGATCAGTGTCACCTGACCACCTGAGAAAATCAGTGTTTTTAGCAGATTACAGTACAAAAGAAATAGAGCAAAACTGTGTATTGACAATACAAAATGCAAAAAGGTGACAGGCAGCATCTACAAAGAAAACAGTTGGATCAATAAACAGGTTGCCAACAATACATAATTATTTTCATTTATATTAAACATTTGCCACTTTTGCCTGATTATTATACATTACCCTATCGAGAGGTTCAATGTCTGTGACAAAGCAGTAAGTATATCAAAATAGAATGTAGAGCACACAAGAAAATATGTCTAATTTTAAGATAAATTCAACACTTACCAGTGCATTGTATGTAACAGCAACAGCCTGTTGAATTAATGACCAAAGAGGGAGTCCAGTGTACTGGGGGCTGGGCCAGTTAGGTCTGCTTATATCAGGCAGAAAAAGTAGGAGGGTCAGATGCCTGTCTTGCTTCTGTGGTAAAGCAGACATCTCAAATTGAAATAGGGGCCTCAGTCTCTGACTGGGCTTTGTTCTGCTTGCAAAGAAACTTCTAATCAGCCTTCGACTGAATCATCAGGAGAAGTCAGCATTCAAGGCAACAGTTTGTCGACAAAAACCCCAAGAGAAATTCACAGTGACAAGAAGCACACCAGAACCACTCCAAACCACATGGCTCTGTCCAATACCTTATATACATATAGAAAATGCATATTTCATCAACTATCAGGCTTGTTTTAGTGCAGATTTCTGCTGAAACAGGTGGGGCTCCCCCAATATGACCATGATTACTTTGCTGAGTACAGCATTTCTTTTGTGTTTTTTTCTCCCCTCCTTCCCTGATAGGGGGAGGGAGTGGCTTCGCTTCAGTGGTTTTGTACTACGCAGTACAGCTTATGAGCAGGTCATACCATTTCCAAAAGACCTTATCATCCCAAATTGACAAATCATATTATAAACACACATACTTAATAAGCACTGCATACAGTGAACATTATAAACCATTCTCAACTTTTCCCTTTTGATAACATTGTTTTTCATCTTATATACCTCAGGGTATTTTTCATACATGTCCTCATTACTATTTGCTTGCATAGTAGCCTGAATCAACTTTTTGCACATCATCTCTCTGACATATGACACCATACTTTATGGTAGTGTAACAAAGGACATCTGTGAATTCTGCATGAAAAACAGCGTAAACCCTGCCACCAAGAAAAATCAGTTTTCAAAATAAGAATAATGGAATAGGCAAATGACTATTAATAGATAATTAACTGCTTATATCTCAGTTTGCTTTCATATTACGCATAAATTAACCAGAAACTACAATACAAAACAGAATAATACTTTTGTGCAAAACAATGAGCAAGTTAAGACATAAATGGAACCTGAAATCTTATCAGTCCAGTCTTGTTTTTGGCAATCACAACATGTACGCATTAAGGCCATGAGCCCACAAATAAAAATATAGAAAAGACAGCTTACAAATGTCCTTTAACATAAACATTATCTGTAACTAAATAAGATAAGACAATATACATACAAGACACTAAACAAAAGCACATGATGGCATCAGCATTCCCTTATTCACCAATAAATTAGAACTTGTGTCCTTCCCGGCCAAAAAAAAAAACAAAAAAAAAAACAGAAATCCAGTCTCCTCTTCTGAGTCCATCACACACCATTCCACCGTATGGTAACATTTCCAAAAAGAAAATAAATATTTTCCCACAATAGAATTTTCAACTAAAATGTTATGTACAAAACAAAGAGTTTAAACACAGTATGTAACTCAGAAGATATTGCTCTTCTCAAGCACTTGTGTTATTGAAGTAAACGTATTCCAAGTCCACTTAAGAAAATCTGCAATGGAAGTGATGCTGCTGACAAATATGTTAAGCAATACTGCAAAATGTCACTGGGGTATAAAGGCAGCAAATGCAAACAGTAAATCTCCTACTCAATGTACCACTTAGATTTTAGGGATCTATTTAATGTGGATTTATAATGATATATGACCTGAGACTTGTGAATGCTGGTCTACTTTTAATCAGGCTGTAAAACCCTGCCCTTTTGGAAAATATGTGCAACCATCGGATCATTTACGCGTACTCCTTATAGATCAGATACTGTATAGAGTGTTTCATAGCACATTGCATGGCCATATATGTAAATGATTTACTACCACCAGCAGGGAGGCCAATGATATGAACTACAATCTTATATTTTATTATAGTCATTTTACAGCTAAGAATCCACAGAGTTTACATAGGATTGAGGTATGAAGACAGTCACGTTAATCTTTATGATGTGTAATTTATTTTTGTTTATACTTTTTCAGAGATTGTAAAATCCCAAACTGATGAGTCAATCTACTATGTAGATTATCTGCAAAAAGCACATAAATGGATGGAAGGAAAGAAGGATTTGCATATTTACATCATGGTTGGATAGTTTTCTTTACACAATCCAACTAAACATTGAATAAAAAGAACTGATACATGGCACAAACAAAGGACACCTCTGAATCTCTGATGTTTTTAATCTTTGAACACTGACCTCGCTCTTTTATCTACATTAATAAATGTGACGCAACTGTGACCTTATTCTATTTTGTCTTTTTTTAAGTTGATAAGACCTAAAGAGAGTAAAAGAAGGATTGCTGATGGCAAGGAATTTAGAGTTGATTATTCATAAATGTAGAGACAGTTACAATTCAGTTTCTAAAGATGATTTAAATCATGTTAATGCATCAGTCGTGACTGGTTTAGATATTAGATCTAGCATTCTAATACAAATGACGACAAACTCATCCTACCTCTTGCCCTACTTACCAGACAACAACATAATAAAATTACAAATATACAGAATCCAGAAATAATTGTACAGGACAAAAGGAAAACCCCAAAACATTATATTTGTCATTTACTGCATTAAAAGAGGTACAAACCCTCAGAAACAACAGGTGCACCTTGAAAGCAGCTTCAACTTGCTGATTAAAGAATGGCACTAAAGGGGCATAGTGACATTATCTACCTCTTGTTTCCTTGTAACTTGAACCACATTAAGTAGTAAGCGATATTATATTGTGTCTTTGCTGATTACAGGGCATAAATGCTGATTTAAGACATAAGCTACATAATGGACGACAGCCAGTAATATCAAACTTCCAAAGAAAAGGTTTCTCTGAGGTTAATATAATCAAACACCAATGATGTTAATTAAAAAAAATAAAAGATAATCTTGTTTTCAGCAAAAAAAAAAACTTTCTTCATGAAGCTAGAATACCACTTGTGTTATCATCTGCACTTCATGTGTTTTCATTATTCTTGTGTTATGTCACTGCATTCCATAGTAACAGAATTTATTTTAACCACATCTGTAAAAATGACTTTTATTTTTGCTGTTTGACTTTACTGCTGATAAATACATCTTCATCTCTTCGCCAAAAGGGAATCACTGCTCCCTCCCTTTGCTGCTTTTATTTTGGAACATACTAATCCTTCATGACCTACTGGGGCGACAGAAAAAAAAAAAATCAACTTCTCCATGCAAACTTAAAATGGGATTAGATACTGGCCATGGTTATAAAATGTACCTTTCCCTATCTCATGGCATGCTCTGAAAATCATTTATTATTATTATTTTAAAAATTTAATTACCACCAATTTGTGGTTATTTTTATTCTTGCCTAAGTTGGCAACTCTTCTGACATGACATTCATAGAGACATACGCATAGCACTCATATAACTTTAAAGGAAAGTACAGTGGCGTGAATTTTGTATCAGATATCTGAGACGTGTATCCTGCAACTATACCCCAGTGACATTTTGATGCTTCTCCAATATTAACACTCAGTGCTGCTTGTGATATAAAAATTTAACAGACACAACTGCCTATCATAAACTGTGTTAAGTGGATGTGACCGTTAAAGAAAACACATTATTTATTGGCATAAACACTTTATAAAACATGCAATGCACTCCTGCGATTTATTATTAAGTAAACTACGAACATTAAGTCAATCAAAAGTGTGGTTGCTTTTTAAATTAATTCAGGAAATTCACTATACAATTTAGTAAATCAAAAGAAAAGTAAGAACACTATGTATATAATAATTCAGTATTATCATGATTATGATTAATCATAGTTATTATTTAGCTGTAATTATTTATCATCATTAGAATTATTTAACCTATTATCACTCATCATAGTTAACAGTTAATTTAATACATTTGACATATTTTTCAGTTTTCTAGTTTTGAGATATAAATATACAAGAATCGTGCTCTTGCATGTCATAAACGAGCATCATGATGTAGAGCACACTGTGCCTGACCAAATTGAGTAACATACTTGTGCTGAGCATGCAGACTCGCTGTGTATAAAAGCAGGAGCTCTGGATGTCTGCTCCAACTGACAGGCATTCAACACACATGTGAGTACAGTCTAAATATTTTCTGAAATTGATATTTAATGATGTACTTTTGTGTTTCAATTTTGACTGTTAAATTAAAGAAATGACTTATATATGTACCTACTCACTACTTATTTTCATTTATTTTACTAATTTCAACTTACATTCTTTTGAAGCAGCTTGGGTTTACACCTAGACGTACTTGATTTTCTGGGATCTTGTGAGGTAAATGCTTTACTACAGATTAAATATTTAGACATAAACACCTTCCAAAACAACTCATTGACTCATAACAAAAATGTGTTACTACATTGTGTATTATTTATCATGTTTTCAGCCTCCACTAAAGTGCCATCATGAGCACAGACGCAGAGATGGAGCAGTATGGCCCAGCAGCCATTTACCTCCGGAAGCCAGAGAGGGAGAGGATTGAGGCCCAGACTGCTCCATTTGATGCCAAAACTGCTTATTTTGTTACTGATCCCGAAGAGCTGTATGTCAAGGGCAAACTCGTCAAAAAGGAGGGTGGCAAAGCCACAGTTGAAACTGAAGGGGGAAAGGTTTGTAAAAGTGTATTTAGATTTACAATAATGCTTTACTTTTCCTCAACCATTACCTAAAATAATACTTTAGTGACTGTTAAAAATAATTTGTTTTATTCAGACTGTCACTGTCAAAGAGGAAGACATCCATCCCAGGAACCCTCCAAAGTTTGATAAGATGGAGGACATGGCCATGATGACCCACCTCAACGAACCCTCTGTGTTGTATAACCTCAAAGAGCGTTTTGCATCATGGATGATCTATGTACGTTTCAAATAGCATTTGGGTAAAAATAAAATAATAATTGATGTTCAGTGTGTGTACAAAAATATTTAAAAACGTGCTACAGATCTACTAAGGGCTGATTCTGAGATTACGTCTTTTATTACAATGTACTTGCATATTTATATTGTATTTGTACATTAAATGTGCTAATTTGTTTCTGTGTTACAATAGACCTACTCTGGCTTGTTCTGCGTTGTTGTGAACCCCTACAAGTGGCTTCCTGTGTACGACGCTGTAGTTGTAGCAGGATACAGAGGCAAGAAGAGGATTGAGGCTCCACCCCACATCTTCTCCATCTCTGATAACGCCTATCAGTTCATGCTCACTGGTAAGATCAAAGTTGCCAAATGTAACTAAAAGTGAAAATGTACTAAAAACAAAAGAGACTTGAAATAGAAATTAAACCTGTTACAGAAACTTTATCTCATGGCTACTGTGTATTTCAGACCGTGAGAACCAGTCTGTCCTGATCACGTGAGTGTAACAAGAATCAAGCTGAATTTTATTACTTACTTCTTTTAAGTGATTAAGCAAAAAACTTATTAAGATATATCTCTTTCTCCCCAGTGGAGAATCTGGTGCTGGAAAGACTGTCAACACCAAGCGTGTCATCCAGTACTTTGCAACAATTGCAGCTCTTGGATCTAAAAAGGAGGCAACTCCCGGCAAAATGCAGGTAAACCTGGTCATGTACGATAAATGTGTGTTATTGAGGAGTTTATTTTGAAACTTAGATGGAAACTTACATTTTCTCTTGCAGGGTTCTCTTGAGGACCAAATTATTGCAGCCAACCCTCTGCTAGAGGCCTACGGTAATGCCAAGACTGTGAGGAATGATAACTCCTCTCGTTTTGTAAGTATTTCAGGAAATATATCGAGATTTTCTTCTTGCAATATCACAAAAACTGATTTTCCTAATAATCTGTCTGTCTAGGGTAAATTTATTAGGATCCACTTTGGTTCCAGTGGCAAGCTGGCTTCAGCTGATATTGAAACATGTACGTGTCAGTGTACACTAATTCTATATAAGTGCTGGTAAAAGTGTTGCAAGTAACATTTTTGGGATTGCATGATCGATAACTGAGAATGTGTCCAATAACAGATAGGTGAAAGGGAAAGTTACATTTAATTTCCGTTAATTTATAAAACTTCATTCAGACAATACATACAAATGAAGGAAAATACATGAGAATGTAATTTTCAAGTGCTATGTAAAGTATATAGACACAGTTCTTCCTACTATACATCTGTTGGATTAGAAAGATAAGCATTAAAGATAGTTAACACTAACCAATAATCAGTTTGTGTACATACCTTATATGCTAAATGTGAGAACACTTTTCAGCTTTCCACAGCCATTGAAAGACAACATGCTAAGTAGTTGCAAAGAAATAGAAACAACCTATTTCAGAAACTATTGAAAGTGTTCACTGCGTCAGGTTCTACTGCTGTGTGTTTAAACTATCTGGATTTAAACGTTCAATCACAGATCTGCTGGAGAAGTCCCGTGTCACCTTCCAGCTGTCTGCTGAGAGGAGCTACCATATCTTCTATCAGCTGATGACTGGCCACAAACCTGAGCTCCTGGGTATGTTATGCTACTATATAAAATTAAAAATTATAACAGTAGACCAAGGGGTTTACAGTAAAAGTAATATTACAAGATTTGTAAATACTAAGGCATTATTTTCCAACAGAGGCTCTCCTGATCACCACCAACCCTTATGACTACCCAATGATCAGTCAGGGTGAAATCACTGTTAAGAGCATCAATGATGTGGAGGAGTTCATTGCAACTGATGTAAGATGAAATAAATACATTTAAAAATTGTTTAAATCTGTATATTTGATAAAATCAAAAATATTAATATCTTTCTTCATTCTTCAATGCAGACTGCTATTGACATCTTGGGCTTCACCGCTGATGAGAAGATTAACATCTACAAGTTGACTGGTGCTGTAATACATCACGGTAGTATGAAATTCAAGCAGAAGCAGCGTGAGGAGCAGGCTGAACCTGATGGCACTGAGGGTAAGTGATAATACTAAGCTATTCTTTTTATGCATTCTTCCAGAGTGTAAGGCCTTGGTAAAATTAACTTGCAATTTCTATTATGTGTCTTCTCACAGAGGCAGACAAGATCTCCTACCTCATGGGCCTGAACTCGGCTGATATGCTGAAAGCTCTCTGCTACCCAAGAGTCAAAGTTGGAAACGAGATGGTGACCAAAGGTCAAACCGTTCCACAGGTAAGTAAAGTAAAAATGGAAGATTTCTGGAACTTCATAGTGTAATTATCAAACCTCGTACCAGAAATCAAGTCAAACATATATTAAACTTATAATTTTTTATTTGCAGGTCAACAATGCTGTCATGGCTCTGTGCAAGTCTGTCTATGAGAAAATGTTCTTGTGGATGGTCATCCGTATCAATGAGATGCTGGAC
>JAPQRP010000029.1:32009191-32062119 GCA_037367295.1 Apogon hyalosoma | reverse complement strand
CAGCACCGTCTGGATGAGGCTGAGAACCTCGCCATGAAGGGTGGCAAGAAGCAGCTCCAGAAACTGGAGTCTAGGGTATGAATTATCCATGGTATAAATGTTTAAATGTTAATCACCCTATGCATCTGTTCTGTACATAATGATGACAGATTATCTATTGAGACTCAGGATCAAATTTTAAATTCAAATAAATTTTGACTGCTTTTCCGCAGTGAAATTTATAAAACGAATGAGTTCAACAATTATTTATTATAACCTTCCAGGTGCGTGAGCTGGAAGCTGAAGTTGAAGCTGAGCAGAGACGTGGAGCTGATGCTGTTAAAGGAGTTCGCAAATATGAGCGGAGAGTGAAGGAGCTGACCTACCAGGTAAATAAGAGTCCATTTATTTGTATATAATTTGTAAACAATTATTTTTGCTTTTAATAGCAACTCTTCTCTGTATAGACTGAGGAGGACAAGAAGAACGTGAACAGACTTCAGGATCTCGTTGACAAGCTGCAGCTCAAAGTCAAAGCTTACAAGAGACAGTCTGAGGAGGCTGTAAGTAGAAGTTCAAATCTAGTTAATGATTGTAATCAAGATACTATTTAATCATGTCAAATTTAATTGTTGCAAATAAGTTAGAAATACCTATAACGCCAAATGCTTTGCAGGAGGAGGCAGCCAACACTCACATGTCCAGGCTCAGGAAGGTTCAACATGAACTGGAGGAAGCTCAGGAACGTGCTGACATCGCTGAGTCTCAGGTCAACAAGCTGAGAGCCAAGAGCCGTGATGCTGGAAAGGTAACTGTCATCATAGTCTTTCAACAGTCTCATGAATTAGCACACTTGATCTGTTTGTCCATGTAATTCAATGTACTAATAATAGTTCCTCATACTTATGGCCAACTTCTGTCTTTCACTACTCAAAATAAACATAGGTATATAAAATTACAGTATCAGCATCTTTATGTACAAAGAAAAATTCTGAGTTATCATTAATAGCCTACATTGTAATGTTGTATGTCCCTATACATAGTAAGAACAAGTATTGCTCATCTTTCTTTCTTCCTTTCTTTCAGGGAAGTGACTCTGCTGAATGAGATTTCTGATCCATGAGGCAAATCAACAGAGGCCATATAATATGAGTCCCTTAGGAAATTTCTTGTGTAAATCTTCAATAAACAAACAAATAAAAAAGCCATGTGGTTGATTTTCTTTCTTTCTAAAGTTTGTATTACAAGGTTTTGCTTTTAGTTTACCATAGGCTCTCATCTCATTTCTCAAGTACACTAATTTACTAATGAAGTGGTAAATAAATAATTCAATTTGTTGTCTTATTGCTGTCTTTATTGTTATACTGTGTCACTTCACACATTCCAACATACCAAATAATTTTTACCTTTTGCCTTTATATGTTAAACAGCACCACCTTTAGCTTTACAGTATTTACATTTGAAAAAATACAAAGTACTGACTTCTCAAACCACTGAGCGTGAAACAAGGGACAAGATGTGAATCAAAATATTACACAATCAAAGAAGAAAAATACATGAATAAATGAAATATCTTAATAAGAAATTATCCTTTTATAATAGTAGTGAACAAATGTGAATTCTACTTCAGGAAATCTTTACAATTATCAGTATTATTATTATTATTATCATTATTATTACAATATATATGAAAACTACATCAAAACCAAAAATACATTTGTTCATTAAACATGTTCTGTCGTGTCACATTTAATCTATTTTTTTCTTAATAGATAATTAACTATTGTTTATTTCCATGATCCTTTTTATCTTTCCTTCCACCACCCTTTCCCCTTCCTTGTGCTGCCTTTTCTCTGGCCTTTCCTCCTTGAGCCATTCCCATCTGCATCTGTGCTGTGTGAACCTTCTCAATCAGAGAAAAGTAGTCTTCATCAGGGCTGATAGATCTGGACAGAGGCATCTCCTGTTTATGTGGACTGGGTTTAGGAGATGACGGTCTTGAGCGAGCTTTCCTAGGACTCTTGGCACGGTGTGGAGAACTGTGCCTGGATCTCACATCTTCTTTTGGAACAAGGTTTAAACTGAGAGAAAGGGGTCTGCCAGGTCCTGGGCTCAGAGGAATTACAAGGTTATCTCCAGGGGCTCCGACAGTGAGGAAGAGTTCTGGAAATGGGCATTGCTGGTCGGCGTTCTCCTGCACCTTTGCCATATGAAACATACATTGGTTTAAAGCAGCGTATGACTTTCATCACAAATTTTTTTTCACATTTGTAAAACCCCAGTGATATCCAAATTATCACTAATCCATTAGTCTTTCCATGCTTATGCACCTGAATCACTTCCCTCACGGTGAACAACTTCAAAGATGACTCCATCATCAACACAGTACACTTGGTTACATTACAAACCAAAAGGTCACTCGGGCCTTTTCGTAAATTTTGTCACAAAGTGCATTGTGGGAATGGGAATTCCACGCAGCAGCAGTTTTGCTGTCTCTTCATGAGTGCTGAACCCAAATGTCGCTTTTACCTCCATCCACCGACTATACTCATTCTTCAAAACAACCCTGGTGGACTGTATAATTTTACATTGTAGCGATCTGGCTCGTTTTTTTGCCGAATCTGTGAGAAAACCGCTTTCGCTTCCCACAATACACTTCGCAACAAAATTTCCAAAAAGGTAACATTTCGGTTTGTTATGTAAACAAGCGGACCGTGTCTAGGATGGAGTCATCTTCAAACATGTTCACCAAGAGGGAAGTTATTCAGGTGCCTAAGCATGGAAAGACTAATGGATTAGTAATGATTGGGCTATCACTCAGATTTTACAAATTTGAAAAAAAATTTGTGATGAAAGTCCTATGCTGCTTTAAGCAAACACATATGATAACATTCCTGCTTATCTACACCTGCAACGGTAAAGCTTACCTGCTGTGGTGAGAAGCTCATTGATACCTTCAAAGTCACCTGAAAGAAAAGATTTTTACATGTTCCTAAGTGTTGTTGACATTTTTTCATCCCGCTTTCTTCACTAAAGAATTCCAAGACTGGATTTGCCCAACTTATCATCCAAACTGAAACATGCTCCAAGAAAGAAACACACAGTCTCTGATAAATAAGGCTAATACCAAAGGGTAGTGGTGCGGTCATTAACCCACAGATTTATTTATTTATTTAACCATTATTTATCCAAGAAGGTTCCATTGAGATGTAAGATGAGTGAAAATGGCAACAACAAATTTCACAAGTAAAACATATTTATAACATTAACGCAATGTTTAAAAAAAAGATCGTTAAAGCAGAATAAAGGAACGGTACAAGAGGCAAGGGGAAAATAGACCATACCAGAGAATTTTGTAAAGCAGCAACATTTTTCTTTCGTAACAGCTTGTAAAATTTATTTTGTTTGCACATTTCACTTTTATATATAATATTTACATTTTACCCTTTTATCTTCTTGGCAACAAAACTGAGACCTGGGTAACTATATTTCATTCTATCGTGTACCACTGATCGAATGACAATAAAGTAGAGTCTGAATGTAAAATGCTTCTAAAGGTGTTTAAATAAAATAAGTGTTAGATAGTGAGGATTTAGAGACGAATGAAGAGTAGTCAGCGTTAAAATAAAGTTAAGCCTCATTCAAAATATTTTTATTCAGGTGCCACACTTGCCTGAGTCTGGGAGTTCATCATCTTTTGATACTGTGTCTCAGGGGTAAATGAGGCAGACTTGGGTATGACTCTAGGGGAACCACTTTCTGCAGATTCCCTTTGGGGGTGAGATGTGCAAGTAGTGAAGTTCTTCTTTGATGTTCCTGGCGTACTTTTAGTCACAGTGATTTGTGGGGCAGCAGTCTAGCAGAAGAAAAATAGCTAGTTAGTCTGTCAAATATTACATCATAATAGCAGATGACAATCAACTGTAGTCAAGAAGTGTTTATTAGACAGACATGATCATGCAAAAATATTATTTTCTTCACATAAAATACAAATAAAATATACAAATATGCCCTAGAACAAGGAGCCATACTTTGCCATCGTGTTTCCATAAATCATTATTTCTGTTGGGAACAGAATGATGGATTTGCTGGGAGAAGCTCTCACATTACATTACAACTTAAGTACAAAAATGTGCCCCCCAAAATACACGCTCTACATTCTATTTACCCCGGAGGTGTAAAATAACAAGGACTTATTTTTACCAAAAATTTCAACCCTATTCATATTGTGACCTAGTCCTATTGTGTCTATACAAATAATACTTTAAATGAATGTAGCAGGATTGCAGTCTCTGTATTACAACTATTTACCTTTTCATTAGCCTTTCCACTTATTCCTGGCAGGTTAGGAAGTGCCACACGCTGATCGTCTAGTCGTCGGGCCTGACTGGAGGCAATGGCTTTGAAGAATGCATCTGCTTCTGCACCTGTGACAGAGTGTCAGTGGTTATTCTAGTGGCCTGTTCCAAATACATACAAACAAACATACAGTTGACCTCCTTGTCCTGTCTGTTATTCTGACCTGTAGGTATGTTATTTAAAGCACTTCCATTGTGTGTGGGTGTAGCAGGTGTGCTTCTACTGGGCTGTAAAGAACAACGTTGCTCATCCATGCGTCCACGCTGTGCGTGACTCATCATTTTAAGGAACTGCTCCTGCTCAGCTGGAGATGCCTCCTAAAAAACACACACACATATACATATATATATATATATATATATATATATATAAAAATAAAGACAAAAAAACAATAAAATATATAAACCAGCAAACAATGATTACCATTTAGATTTTTTTCTTTATAAGATTGTGTTGCTTGCTACCTTATATGCTGAAAGACTTAAATAATAACAAAAATTAATTAGTAGACTATAGACTGTGCTGTGTAGTGTCTCACCTGTCGGGGTTTTGTGCTCCCACGGTTCAGAGAGGCAGACCTCTGGAGAGGTTTATCAGTCTCTGAGTTAAGATCTTTGCGTTGAGAAGATGGGGTACCCAAATTCTGGAAGAGATTGGGTGCAGAACACCTCTGCTCATCCATCCTTGAGCCCTGTTGAGGAAAAGTTATGTTTATATCTATGAGGCTGGACAAAATAATTAGATGTACTGTTCAACAAACAGTACCCCGCATCCACAATAAATTCTCTGGATTTAAATAACAAGAATTATCAAAGATTTCTCATAACTGTCTTTGCATGATTTTACAATATGAAATAGGCTAACCTGGACTTTGGAGACCATGTAACACAAGTAGCTTGCATCCCTGTCTTCCACAGTTGACTTGGTTCCTCCATTCTGTATTCCTGGCAATGAAGGCAGGGACACTCGCTGGTCATCAAGACGATGGCCTTGAGAATTGGCCAGCATGTTGAAAAATGCTTCAGAATCTATAACAATGATGGTTAAAGGAGACATTAATGTTAGAATGAAATACATAAACTACTACAAAATAAGGTCCAAGGCAAGGTCCAAATTAAATGAGATCTGTAAAATAGATACGATTCTAACCTTTAGGCAGAGGTTTCTGAGTTGGCTCGTGTTTGGGTGTGGACTTGGGACTTGGGGTAATAGTTAAGGCACAGCGCTGATCATCCATTCGCCTCTGTTGGGCATGAGTAATTTTTTTAAAGAAATCCTCCTGCTCAATTGGATTTAAGGACTAGATGGGAGGAAAAAAAATGGAGTAAACATGCAGTACATAAATTGTTAATAAAAAGACAAGAAATTTAAGCAAGTACCTGTTTTTGAGAGGTTTTATCTTTGTCCTTAGTTTGTTGTATATCTGAGGGGAGGCAAAAGGAGGCTGATCGTGGAATCCCCGACGCATCATTTTTTGATGCACCATCAGGTCCTGGGGTGTGGATTTGGGGTAATGAGCATCTTTGGTCATCCATCCTGGATCCCTACAAATTAATGAAAATAACTTAGGTCTATGTTTGACGTCAAATTCAGAGCTACACTGCATGAATGCTGCCCATGACAGATTGACCGAATGTTGGCTTCATGGTGTCACTGTGTAGCATAAATCATACAAAATAGTGAATAGCATTAGGTTTATGAATTTGCAAAATATTCCAAACTCTATGCATATTATCCACTAACAATGACAACATATGTACAACTTACTTGAACTTTAGAAACCATGTAGCATAAGTAACTTGAGTCTGCTCCAGAGTTAGATGTGGATTTGTTATTCTCTAATCCTGGTAATGAAGGAAGAGACACTCGTTGGTCGTCAAGCCGTCGGCTCTGAGTGTTGGCAAGGAGGTTTAAAAACGAGTCTTGATCTTGAGCTGGTAAGACCAAAAACAGAGAAACAGACAATTAAACAATTAATTTTGGAAACCCAAACCTGAGTCAGTGAAGATTAAATCCTGACACTTAACACAGTTTACCACTTTCAGATACTTGAATACAGATGATCTAATTTATATTTAACCTGCATTTGATGAGCTTGCAACAGACTTTCTCTCTGTATTTTGAGGTGTGCAGGGTGCACTCTTGCTTGGGTTCAAGGAACATCGCTGATCATCCATTCGTCCACGTTGGGCATTGCTGATCATAGTCATGAATTTGTCTTGTTCTTCAGGTGATTCTGCCTGTTAGACACAAACAACATGGAAAAGATCCAATTAAGATGAGGATAAGGAACATATGCCAACACATAATCAAGTTAGAAGAATATATCTAGATGACAGCTGCAGCAACTATTGTGATATTGCAAGACAATACAGACCTGAATGGCACTAGAGCACTCATGCTCAGATGGAACCTGTAACTGCTGTGTGGTCACTGACAGAAGCTTCCTGCTTCTATCCGGAGTACTTTCCGTTACAGAGATTTGAGGTGCAGAGCCATGGTGATTACTGAAGTTTGGTTCCTAAGACAAAAAGGTACGGTTTAGACAAGACATCATTTATCTACCTTCACAGCAACTGTGCAAATGCAAAACAATTCATAATTCAGCACCTGGTAGTTAAACCCTGGCAATGACACTCGTGGGTCTTCAAGGTATCTTTTCTCAGTACAAGAACCTGTGGAGAGCAGGGCATAAAACAACAATCTACAAAAGAAAGTATACAATGTAAAACATATTTTTGTTTTTCTGTCCTAACCAGTAGGTGTGGATTTAGCAGGACCCAAGATGCAGTTCTGTTCATCCATTTGTCTACGTTGTGAGTAACTCAGGTCAGCAACTTCCTGTTGAGCGATGGCAATAATGATCAAGGCTTAACAATTACAACTGTTTGACAGTTTTCTCTTGAAAGTAAAAACACTCAGCTGTCTTAAACACACTGATTTGTCACAATCTCAACAGAAAAATTATTATTACTATTCCTAAATGGCTAAAGAATTTTTTCAAACTTCACAATCTCAGAAACTGAGGAGGGAACTGATATCAAAAATTACTATAATAGATAACTTTACCTTTTATACAATATTAAACTAATTGTAATAAAGTATAACACATAGGGAACTGTAAATATTAAAAATTAAATCTACATTCTTAATAGATAAAATATAATAAATACATTATACACACACACATATATACACACACACACATGCATACACATACATAAATATATACATATACACACACACACACACACAAATACATACACACACCAAAATATCAAACAAAAATAAAAGGCATCAAACCCAAATCATTCGGTGGCATAAGATTAATGTTTAATGTCTTACCAGTATTATGTCTAGCCTCCGAGTCCACTTTAGCAGCTGCCATCATGAAGAATAATTTTTTTTTTTTTAAGTTGAAGGTAATAAAGCTACATATAATGCAGGGTACAGAAAGTGATTTCAACATACCTTACGTAAATGATGGATTCCATTCAATATTTGAGGAACAGACTATTGCAAGCGCAATGAAAAATATCCTGTTTGACGTTTGTCCAACTGTGCACTAGATACAGCTCAGTGAAAGGCTTTTAAATAGAGTTAAGTCCTGAGTATTAACCCATTGCCATTAAGACCCTAGCCAGTACACTGTTCTTAATATTACCATCTGTAATCCCAGATGGAAACATAATCCTCAACATCGAGAGGGATGATCTTTTTCTACTGGTAGGTGTACATGCTCTCTCTTTTGATCCAAGACTGTACTTAAAGTACTTAAAGTTTGTGCTTTGAATCCACAATATTGCCATAACATGTTACTAGTCAGCACAGCCTAAGGGTTTCGGTCATAAAACATTTAACACATACAACAGTTTAGAGTGAATATTATGTATCTTTTATTACTTATTTTCAACAGTTAAGAACCAAACACCCTTCACAGTAGCTCCCAGCAATATATTAACATATTTAGTAAATGTGCAAGGTTTCATACAGTAGTCAAGACATTTGCTCCAGGATGAAATGAAGAAAAGAAGATACCTAAGGAAAATGCATCCTACAGTTAATATATTATGAAACAAGTGGTACACACTTATATTAACATGTACAATTACAGCAGACTTCAATAAGTTTTGGTGAGAGATGATTTGAGTTCTGTGGAAATGATACAGTATTTTAAGTGCATAAGGAAATCAAAGATGTAGCAAAAATAAGAAATCAAAATAGTACAATCATCAATCAAATATGTCTACATTCAAATTAAATATTTTAATATAATATCAATCAAAGCATTATACATAACTGATTTCAAAACAGTGAAATAACTAATAAAATAAAGTATCACATTTTATTTCTTCCATGAATGTATCTCAAATATCACTTCATGTTTCTCTTTAGATTTCTTCAGAAATGCTGTAACAAAACACCAGCAACCACTCATCTCAAAGAAAGACTAAAACCCTCATTTAAATGTGCTCTGGGTTTGACAGTCTAACAATCAGGATTAGGAACTTGGTCCAGATTTTTCAGGTCATTAAGGAAGATGGTTGGAGTCAGGATGTGAGAGGACCCTGTCAAGGTGAAAAAGTAGTATATTTAAATAAGTAAAAACTGAAGGCTGGCATTTTTGTAGAAAGACGTCCATTTTTACCAATCAGTGATTACTTACCAATCAGTACTTCCCACTTGCCATCAGTGGCTCGAGTGACTTCATATGCAGAGCGCATCTCTGAGTGTGACACTCCGCCAATCACAAAAATGATAAGACGAGGACCAGAACGATATTCTGATGGGGACTTATTTTTATGCCAATGCCCAAATCGTGCACTGCTATAAAAACAAACAAACAAAATTAATTGACCATCTGCAGTTAGGGATGCAAAATGCTGGAATAAACTTAACTAAATATCAGTTTTCCACTGGTATAAATATTGCAAAAGAAAGTTTCACACTTTCTGTGTGGGGTTTGCATGCTCTCCCCGTATTTGCATGGATTCTCTCTGGGTGCTCTGGCTTCCACCATCATCCAGACATGCACTTCATAAGTGAATTGGTTCATGTTAATTGTGCATAGGTGTGAATGATAGCGATCGGTTGTTCGTCTCTGTATATCAGTCCTGCAATGAACTGGCAACACGTCCTTGGGAATACCTCGCCTTCACCCATACTGTAGCTGAGATAGGCTCCAGCACCCCCACAATCCTCTCAAGGATAAAGTGGTACATAAAATGAATGCTTCTCTTGAATGTGTTCACATGATATCAGTGGACTATAACTGTGACAGTTAAAATCACAATAAAAGATTTGGAGTATCTGGGAACAATTTTATTTGCTGCACTATTACCTCTGCTAATCAACACCATGTTACATAACCCCAGTGTTATGCACAGTTACACTGTCAGCCCTATATTGCGGGTTGTAGTGTTATCATTAATGATTATTCCGCTTAAGTTCTATACTTTGCTGAAGCAGGAAGGAGACAAGCACTGAGCATTATGCAGATTATCGGTGAACTTCGGTGCATAAAAGTGTTGTCTATAAACACCACCATCATCACCACCCTGAGGATGATGATGATGATGCTGATGGCAGGAATTCCCTTGGGGATTATGGGGTATTCAAAGCAAAACTGGCTTAATTTCTCCTTTTTAACTTGAAGGCGGTTTTTAAAAGCTTGGCTCAAACTCAGTCACAGGGATAAAAGCTTTCTTTTAAACAATAATCTGTCTGTCACCTGGTTCACATTTGTGGGAAAAAAAAAACAAGAAAAAAAAACAAAGGACAATGGTTTCCTTGAAACATAGCAAAATAAGGAAAGCAGATGTCTCTTTTAAGATTTCATGTTAATCCTTAAAGTCTTTTTTAAATGGCCATATTCATTAACCAGTACCTTTTTAAGTCTAAAGTTGTGGTGTTTTATAGAAGAAAAAGATGTTCTTCATTATTTCTTGCACTTACCTGACTGCAGTCTGAGTAGTACTGATGGGAGCAGGATCAGCAATGAATGGCCACTGCTTTCTGTCCAGTTTGTCATCTATGACATTCTGGCACAAAGACAAAGAAACTGTGTAAATAAAATGTAAATGCTGAAGACTGAAGTTGATCCAGTAACATCTCTATTGTTATTTTCAGTATAGTACCTCCATGATATCTTTGATGGTGGGTGTCCATCTGGAGAGCTGGTAGGTGCTCTCGGTGCGCTCCTTTCGCTCTGGCAGTGTTTTCCCAGCATTGCGGCCCTAACAGACAGTATTTAATATGTAATATATACTGAGGTAATATATGTATTGTTGATAGCATTAGACCTGTAACCAAAATATAAATCAAGAAATTTACCCCAGCAATGATGTTACAGCCAAGGTTCTGCAGGTTGGTGATGATTTTGCTGTCTCCTTGTATATTTGCATGCTGAATGAGCTTGGCAAGGTTCTCTTCCCCAATACCTACACGAACCAATGGAAAATGTTCATTGAAAAACAGTTTAAACGATAATAACACTGGGTTCTATGAGTTCAACTTTTAGTTCACTGTTGTGGTTTAGAAGCGTGTCACCCACAAATAGCCCTCTTAATTTAACAAACTGTCCTAGATTGCAGTGTTAATCCTTTAACTAGGCCAAAAACAATGACAAATATGGCTACACAACCATGTATGTTTATGCACACATACACATTTTAGTTTAAAAACTCATACTGGAATTAGTTAAAGATATGGCAATGACCAACCTTTTTTCTTGTGAAATATGTACAGCAGTATGATGCGGATTTTGTCATAAGCCTCAATTTCATTGTTGAGGAGCACAGGAACAATGCTCTTCATGGCATCTTTAAGAGGTTCCCCTTCTGCATTTGCTCCCATTGCCAGGTCCTGTGGAAGAGAACTGCAGTTAACTATTAACGACTACAGCTTCAGTCAGCTGATGGTCAACTTGCAGAGCAGCTGCTGACATCATTACCTCTACACACTGTGAAGACTGTAAACACAGAACTAAATGGGTTTGTCATTACATGTCATACACTATTTCGAAAACAGTACTTGGACACATTGAAATCAGGTGTTTCTTTTATTTAAAAAAAAAAAAAAAAAAAAGCGGTCTGGGCTACATAACAAAAACTCACTTAGGAAGAAAAATTTCCCATTAAACTAAGGAAATATTGATGTTTCTATCTCAAATCAGTATGAACAGGACATTACAAGCTGTAGCCATGATGTGTCCCAATACATTTGTCCATATAGTTTATAAAACATCAATATTTCCTTAAAGTTTAATGGAAGATTTTTCTTCCCAAGTGAGATGTTAAGAAAGTAGATGTTAGGTGTGGTAGAAAATTATTGTCTACAGTCAGAGCACAGAAAATATTTTGGAAATTTAGAGGTACAACATTTAAAAAAAAAAAAAAAATCAGTGTTGAGAGAAATTAAGTAAAAACCATCTGAACTGTGCAGATACACATAAATGCATATCCTCTGAGACCTTCCAGTATTATAAAGATATTATGACATTTGTCATTATTGTTTTGTAGCCCAGACCCGTTAGAAAAGAAACACCTGAATTCAGTGTGTCCAAATAGTGTATATGGCCCACCTGCTGGATCCACTGCTCTGGCTATTTATTGCTTTATTATTCTTACGTTTATGCTGATATTATACACTGTATTCTGTAACCTATTCTTTACAAGAGTCAGCATGTACAGTCCTCTTTAGGCAGTAAACTGTCCTTGATGGCTAAAGTAAACTGCATTTTTAAATCCATTAACTATGCCAAAATTAATGACAAACATTGGCTACTACACTGGGCTTTTATTACTTATATTCAGCTTTGGGATTTCCCTTTAATGCAATCCTGTGCACTGTGTGACCTCCCTAAAAGGGAGCTTTCTAATAAGTATGGGCTAAGCTTGGCACTGGCCAATTGATAGAAAACCTTTAAAACATGGCTCAACTTAGAGACTGGCAAGAAGCCCCATCAAATTACTGTACATCATCTTTTACACGTTATAAATTTGTATTCAGTTGCCCTGGCAATGTTGAACACTCAAACAAATGACAGCTGACAGAGCTGTTACTGTTTGGATGGCACAGTCCTTTTCAAAGCCAAAACATGCCCATTGGATTTAAGAGGCAGCTTTCAGACATGCTGACAATCCATTAGTGCAGTCGAGTGATATACTCGTACAAAAAGGCCCCATTAACACTTGCATCTCATAATGCCAGCCATGCTGAGCTTATGATTTCCTGTGTGCTTGTGACTCATCCAACACAGGACTAAATGCGGCAGAATACACGCCCTCAGGGAGACAAAGCACGTCTGGCAAATACAAACAACACATTAGAGTCTGGTACTGTTATTTACTGTAGGATCACATTGATGGATTTTTATATTACCAAGAAGCATATATATGTGTTATTAAATGCTTTCACGCTTAGTAATGACATAACCGCTTCTTCTGCTTTCCTGTAAATATATGCTTGATAATGTCCGGTCACAAGCTTCTTATGCAATATTACACTACACCATTAAATAATACAAGACCATGTCTGTGGTATTTACATAAAAGAAGAGCTATAAATAACGACATATCTCCATTAAATAATACCAGGCTATGCTTATGGCATCTGGATAACAGAGGGGCTATAAATACAGACAATATCACAGAGGTCATTTGTCACTGAGTGAGTGGGACAGTTAATTCCATGTCAGGCATTCTGCCTGAAAGACTGTCAGTGACTAAAACAATGGGACAGTTGAGGTGATCCCTTAATATATATATATATATATACTTTTTTTTTTTTTTTTCAAACTGGAGAGTAGCAGATTTTTTGCCTACAAAATAAAAGCAAATGGACCCAAGGTTGTTCCTCTTCTAAGGGATCAAGCATATCCCATGTTTACATTAATAGGCTTTACTAGATTTGATGAACCAAACAACTACAGAATCTAACCACTCCATGTCCGTTATGTTTTTATCCCTATGATCTGATTTTCCTCTGCAAAAATATCAGCGACATTACATGTAATATTAATTCCAAACATGAGAATACTAACCTGTTCCACTTCACAAAGCTTATCAAGAGAGGCCTTGAATTTTTTCATACAAGCTTCCGCTAGGTGCAAATGAGTTGAGTACTGTGAATGAAAATAGGATATGTTTAGTATAATTATAAACATGTCATTCTAGGACTTATAACTCTCTTAACAACACTATTAGTGTTTTTAGAAACCTCTTTCTTGATCACACTCACCATACTCAGCTCCTTCTGGTACTGTGGCATCTTCTTCAGCATCTGAGACAGATCTTTAAGGTTGGCCTAAAGTGCAAAATGGATTTTTTTTTTTTTTACTAAATTACATCAGTAGAAATAGTGTTCATATTATGTAACAGACAACTGTAATTATAACAAAACCAAAATTAAACTAAAATGATGCTTGACTCACATTGTCAGTGCACATTCTCTTGCTCTCACAAAAGGTGCGAAGCAGCTCTGTCACCTTTCTGAAAAAATGAGTTAATAATTAGATTTATAGATAACAAAGATTTGTTCTAGAAGATATTCTATTACTACTATTACACTACTAACGGTTTTTAAAGTACTATGGAGAACAAAATCTTATTTTGCACTATACTTGTACACATCTGGACATCATATTTTTTTATTTTATGCATATGAGATTAAACAAGAATATATATAAATCAGTTTCTTCTAATGAAATGTAATGTTACTTTATATTTCAAACTCTTTATGGAATGTAGCCAACAGTGAGCCCTACTGAGGTAAAATGGGAAAGGCTTACTTAGTGACATCTGCAATGTGCATATGCCTGAGTTGGATCCAAAGCTCGTCATCTTCGTCCAGTAACACCTCTCTCTCTTTTGAATTTCCGATGCCTGTTGTCTGATATCTAAAATATAAAATGTATCAATAGAATTAAGTGAGGGAATTGGTGCGCCAAGGACATGTTATGGATCTGACAAAGCAAATGAACAGCAACTATAGTAATACATTTACTCACATATAGATGTCCTGTTTGATATCTAGCAAGTCGTAGGCCATTGCCTGAAATGTCAACTCATGGAGAATAGGCGAGATTGGATCAAATGCACGATCAACAATCAGTAGTTGGGATCGTGCTTTATCTGGACCCTGAAAAAAAAAAAAAACGACAAACATTTTACAGATATTGTACAAATGCTGTATATGGCCCTTCGTTATGCCTTTGAGAATATGTCACATAGTCAGTCTCCTCAGTTTTCAACATTAAGTATCTGTAATTTCAGTGAAGTCAATATATCAAAGACAATAAAGAGAAATATCAGAAATTCTTCGACAGCATAGTATGTTAATACAAATCAGATGTGTGGGAGCAAGGAGAACTACAATACATGCCTGTTAAGACCCATCTCAGGAGCAAGGAAATGTAAGCTAAGAAAGACAGAAAAGAGGAAAGAGAAAAGGAAAAGATCCAGCAAAGCATGAGAAAAATTTACAAACAAAAAGAAAAGCCAGAAAAAACAGAATGTCTACAATGTTTCTAGCTGAGAAAAACAGCTAAATCCAAGTGAATATCATCTCTTGTATAAAAATGTTGGTTTAGCAGAGAAAGCTCTTTAGGTCAAATTTTCTCAAATATACAGAAGAGAATAATTTGAACACAATAAGAATTTTCATTTTTAATGTCACACTATTTGCTTACCTCTCCCATGCTTGGATTGTCAGCTTTGTGAGCATTAAGACGTTGGTAGACCTCATTGGCCAGTCTGGCATTCTCCTCTGGTCCCCTATGACAAAGAGTAGAGTACTTATCTGAATTACAGAGAAATTGCAAAAACACTTAGTTCAAAGTTATTTTATGGAAAGTCCTATACTTGCGGAAACGGATTGCAGGGTACTCCTTCAGTGTGTCACAGAGGGTTGCGATCTGCTCTGCCAAGTTTTCCATCATTTTATCTCTGTCCACAGTTGGCTTTGAACTGTAGAAGGAGTACAAGGAGGTTGAATCATCCAGGGAGAAGACCTGCAAAGGAAAGAGGGATCAGGATTTGTGTTTGTTTGTCTATATTATGTTTACAACCATGAAGACCTCGGACAGAAATAAAATCCCAACCTGAGACTCATATGGCAGGAAAGCCACATTGATCTCTTTTAATGTTTTGATGACCTTGGCAATTCTGGATCTCCCAATCTCAGCAAACAGCCCATCTGGACAAGCTATGGATACAGAAAATTATTATATGTTATGGATAAAATATATACTAGCACATAAAGGCTTCATATGATTTTAATGGATGTCTAAATAGAATTAAATACACAAGTAGTACCAAATACTGTATATAAACACACATGAAAATAACTTACTGTCAGTGAAAAAGATGTGTGCTGCTTTGTAAGTAAAGGCAGTATCTTTAAAGTCATTGATGAGGGCATGAACCGACTGAAATTTAAAACAAATTTACGTCAAGGATAAGGATTACTAACATAATAAATATCAAAATGAAAAAACAAATCCTAAGACACTAATGAAACAGGCAATAGCTAACCTTCTCCACTGGTGAGATCAAATAAATGGCCTCCAAACTAGAGATGGGCTCCCTGCGTTTATTGATGTCCTCCACAACTAAAAAACAAAGAAGAGTAGGAATTTTATTTTGTACAACTGAAAATAAAGTATGAATAATGAAGTCAAGACATCTTGCAAAATAGCAAAACAAGGATGTGGAATGTGTGTGCAACAAATTGCACAACATCAGTCTTTCACAAATATGTAAATTTCCATTTTACCCTTAAAAAGGCTGAATTAAAAACATATCCAAATTGGGGGGTAGTAAGAAAAATTATAACTATCAAGATATAACACTGGGAATAAAATGGTGACTTTGATGACAAGAGTTCAGTAAAACTTTTATCCTGTAAACATTAAATGACTCACATGATGAAACAGTGATGACAAATTGAATACTTACTGGTCACACCCTCTGCCAAAATATCAGACATCTTGCAGCACGAAGACAGAATTCGCATACTCATGTGGTCCACAATAAGGACCTGATAAAACAAAATTAACAGAGGTTATACAATCAGCATAAGGAAAAAGGGACTTTATTAATTCCTGCTGTACAAACGTTACCTTCCATTCTCCATCCTTCTTCACACTCTTGATAACTCCATTCAAGATTTCTGTGGAGGAGAAACATTCAAAAAGAATTACAGAACTATATATTAGTGACAGGGGAAACTGCTTGAAAGCAGTGTCTATTATCGGTGAAATTGTAATAATGGGGGGGTATCCTGTAAGTTTTAGGTGGAAAGCCACCTTGATGGAAACCCCCTCAAATAAAATATGATTTTAAAAGAGTAGCAGTGTCACTTTACACGGGAAAAACTGTTCTATTTGTGACTACTGTGAAGGCAAAACCCCTCAAAAGGCAAGATATATCAGGATCTAGTGGTTAGGCTACACAAAATTTTAGGGGAAAACCCATAAAGACCCTTATGTCTTGTTACCCATTATATTTAAAAGCTGTTTTCAACAACAGTAACAAATCATGAGTACTGCAAGACACATTTTGACAAAATGTCAATGTCATGCTCTTCAGTGAACTTCCTTGATTACAATCATTAGAAACACCACCAACTCTCTAAAGTATGTATCTCATAGTTTTACCACACATCCTTTCAGTTGCTTATTGAAATTATAACTAGCTGGTTATAAAAATGGCAAGTTTTACTGAGTAGTTAAAGACATGCCTGCACTTTGCACTGTGTTATGCACCACCATAGAGTTGGACACTGTCACTGCAATGACTATTTTACAAAAGAAAAAATGCAAATGCGTCAGGAGTACTGTCAGCCAGAATAGATAAGATCTCGCACCTAACAAAAGTGGTACCTTATCGTAAGAAAAATATGCTTTTTTTTTGTATAACACAAAAATATGCATGATATATTGTTTTATTTGTTTGTTTTGTTGTTTTTTTTTTTAAACTGACTTTTCATACTAGGGACTCAAAACAATGACAGTTTGTGATGGGATAAACATGACAACGACATAAACCCACTAATGGTAGCCCATATACATTTAAAATAACTTAATGAATTTAACTTTATTCAATCAATAAACAGACTTTTTAACAATAATTCTGACATTTGATGAAATGAAAGGCTAGACCACCAGCAAACTTCCTTCTGTAGACACATTTTTGTGGATAAGGTGTATGGTTTGATTCTTTTAGCACACTGATAAAGTCTGCTGTATTTTAGGACAAACAATTAATGACACATAGCCTTGTGATATCCTTAAAAGCATATAGAAGTGCAGGACCAGGCACAGGAACAGGTAGTCTAACAGGTAATCCTGGGCAAGGTCAGGGACACACCTGACAATTAATTATGAGTTGCAGGATTCTATGTGACTCACCACAAAGACAGAACAATGGTTATAGTTGGTACCAATATTTTAAAGAATATCTAAATATAAAAAAGTAATCTTAAAACCCTACAATGAATACAATAATTCTACCACTCAAAACCTTATATATTACTTGTAGCAAAATTAAATGACCACTTATAAGGAAGAGGCTGCGAATGTATCAGTGATTAGAACCAAAATAATATCTTAACTTTAAAAGCATTTGATTCTGTATGAAACACAATTTGGAAAAAACAAAAACCTACACTACAGATAAGTTCAGTGATTAATAAAACAACTGATTTTACAGTCATATTACACATTTTCATCTCATCTTAGTCAACACCTGCTGACTGTCCGAACTTCCTTCTCTGTTAGCTAGCTAGCTAACATTAGCCTGCATCTCAGACTTGTCACAACATTTGTAGTCATGGCGAGCGGTTTCTTTTTTTTTTTTTTTTAACATCCTCCACGAAATATACGACACAACCCAACAGTTTCCCTACGACAATCTTAGTGCTGATAAACGCAGCAAGGTCATTTTTTTAAATTCAAAACTTGGTGATATTATCTGTCCTCTTAAGTTAGTTAGCTTAGTAACTTAGACCGAAGCAGGAAGAAACCTCTAGCGACTGACGTACCCAGCACGGAGTCAGGTTTGAAGTTTGCAGTCACTTAATTAAGATGCTATAATACTTGCTTGGGCACGAAAGCACGTGTATTTCACGTTTAATATACTTCCATACCCTTAAGTTTCACAACAAACCATTCACTTACTTTCTCCTACTACCGCTTTCAGGCCATTCGGTGCCATCTTGACAGCAGTCTACTGGCTAGTCGGTCACTTCCTTGTTGTTAGAACCTTTATGGTGCAAGCAGACAGTTCATGAAGAGAAATGTTGCCCTCTACTGTGTACTGCTGTTGCAAGGATACCTGTCACAGCAATGATCTGTTGTACCAAAACAGATTTAAAAAAAAAAAAAAAAAAAAAAATATCTGCATCAGTTAAGGTACACATCTAATTTGTTTTCACCTTAAAAAGCCTTAATAAACTAAAACTCCAATCATAATATAACTATATGTGTTTAAGAATGATATGTTGCGCTATAAAGTGTTTACAATTAGGATTTTAAATAATTATAATATCAAGTGCCTTCCATCAGGGAGATATCTGTCATTAGCCTGTGACTATCACACTGTAAAATACTATAATGCTTTCTTCTGTCTTTCAAAATGACTGGCAGAACCAACTGGAGTAAAGAAATAAACGCTCCCTCTGTCAGTGCCTCAGAAGTAACACTATAAACCCTCCAGCTGGCCCCTTTTCACTGCTAAATATATTTGAGCGTAACATCTGATGAGCCTTGGGGGAAACATGTCAACACAATACCAATGGATGGAAAGTTGACCACTTTGTTAGGAATGGCTGAATGTTGGGGTTCATCCAAGACTTTTCACTGTCTGAGCCCAACATGCACAAGCCTCTCAGATGTATTTTCATTTAAGTAACTTACACAGCTGATTTCCTGTTTTATGTCCAAATGATTTATGGCCTGTTATTTTCAAGCATGTATGAACAAGTATTACCCTTAAGTTTTACTACAACTGACACATAAACACTGCAAGAGCCAACACTAAAGATAAATGAAGCTAGAAAAACCCTGTACCATCATGCAGTAATGTAGCAACACTATTGCACTTTCACAAAGGGTGTTTAAGATCTCTTCCTGTCATGCTGAAATCACATCATTTCACATTGAGTTATACCATAAAAATTTGTTGGATTTAATTTTTAATTTTACAACCTTATGAAAAATGTATATCTATATCTAGATCTATATCTAGATCTATATCTAGATAGATAGATAGATAGATAGATAGATAGATAGATAGATAGATAGATAGATAGATAGATAGATAGATAGATAGATCCCCAGTGTAAAAACTCTGAACATACATCACATGAATGCATCTCTTACAATAAATATGCATTGTCATGCAGCTTGTGTCAGGTTTAACCATTTTTAAACTGATAGCACTGTCATAACTTGGATGTTAGAATGAAGTCATAATAATGTTTTACTGCCTGAGGGACAATTTCTGGTGTTAAATTTTGCAATAGATTCATTAATTTGCTGAATATTTAGACTGATCAAATACCATTTTGAGATAATCACATTTGGTCATTAATTATTTCATAAAGCCAGTAAACAATCAATGGCAACATAATAGCGCAAGCAGCAGAAACTATTGTAGACAACCCTGTTGCTGCAGCTGCTGTGAAGTGATGTTAGAACTCCCCCTTGTGTCAATATTGACATTGTACAGACAAATCTAATCACAATGTTAACTGACCCTAACTTTTCACCTTAAACAAGTGGATTTGAAAGGACCTAAGCAACAGTGACAAGCAGCATATACACAAACACTTAAAGTTGATTCAAGATTAAATACTGTCGGTGTACCTGTGACACATCACACGAAGGTAAATGTTCAAGAAATCTGGCATGCACTTGTAACTCTAATATTAAAAGAGTTAATGTTAACACCTTCCTGCAAAATAAGTTTTATTTGTTTGAAGGAGTGTCTGACACAAACTGAAAGAAAGAATTGTCTAAAGAAAAAATAAAAATGTTTTTGTCATCATAATAACACTATGTTTTATGTATTAAGAGAAAAATAAGAATGTGGTGGTAATACCATGCTGTAGAAATTATTTGGTTAAGGTTAAAATGCTAAAATATACATCACAGACAGATTTATGACTGCAGTACACAAGTAGCCTTGTATAGTTGAACCCTCTCCACACTTTGTTGGCACTGTCCCAGTGCTTGCAGATAGGTCTGGTTAAATCCACTGTGGCTCGTGAATATTCAAATTTAGTAAAATTTGTCTGGGTTTTTTGTCTAGCTCTTGGGCAGTGCTTAGTGCCTGTGACTTTGCAAACTAGTGTTGGGAGAGTTGTTTTGGTAATACAAATGTGGGTGAGGTAGCACATTGTGGTAATAAAATGACTAAATTGGCACGTAACAGGAAGTGTGTCTGTAAATGGTTGCCATTTTCAGAGTGTTGTTGGACATTGAGGGTTGTTGTCCTTCCACATCAAAAGGAAGATTTTGAACACATAATGAACAGATAACGAAATGGTCAATAACAAAATCTTGCCACTGCTGCGATGGTGTAACAGATATCAGACTAGTGCATATGTGAAGTATGGCTTGCAAAGGGTAAGTCATCTTTTCTAAATACAAGAAAGCAAAGGCTACCCAGATCTCATACATAGAAAGAGTTTATAAATATATTTGTTTCACTTCTAAGTTAAATAAAGGATTGTTTTTATTGATAAATCAAAAAAGCTAAATTACCCAGTAAGTGACACAATTTTTTAAACTCCTTAAGAAAAACTAATTACATTAGATACACCTGGTTAAATAAAATACATTATTGATAAAACAAAATATGACATAAGAAAAAGACACATTTGAAAATTCAGCAGGCAAAAATAATAATTGGAGTACATCCAAGCACACCTTAGGGATATGTGATTTGCAGAAATTACCAATGTACTGTAATCTTACTCCAGTCCAACTCATCTCCTTTTGCCCCAAAACACAGTCAGATGCTCCTTCATTTGCAGCTCTGACTATATGAGCATTTTGTTAATACAGTCTTCAGTTCTCAGATTCCACAGACATCTCTTTTAATAGCCGCTGCTCCTTCCGAACACGCATTTTTTCTTTGAAGTCCTCCAGCTCTTTTCTCTGCAAACAAAGATGTTGTTATTGTCCTAAGTGTAGTAGTTATTCCATCATAGATTACCACAGAAGATGTAACACAGAGGGAAAGACAAAAACCAACTAATTCCTAAATCCTAAAAAACATATTTGGTTTCAACAAAAAATAGTAACTGTAATAATGCAGTAATAATTATGTAAATTGTAGAACAGCCTACATTGTATGGCGTTCATTAAATAAAAATTATGAGCCGTCTACATACAGACGTCTATTTGCATCAGTGCTATGAAAGAATTGTAGCTTTACAATAATACTGTATATGCTCTTTGATACAGACCATGAATAAGATAAACGTTCAGAACAGTTGTGTGTATGTCACACTTACTTGATATTCTTCGTTAGGGGGGAAAATCTCCCTCTGGATTCCAGATTTAAAGCCCCCATTGTACAGAATAAAAAACACATCATTATTATTATTATTAGAAAAACAATTTAAATTAATGCATTACTGCAGTATGTATTACCATAAATGTTACTAGGATTACTGACCTTTCTTTTCACTACATACTCCTCAAAGTACTCTGCCTGATTTGAGACCCAAAACATGGCCACAGGAAAAGACAGATACAACATCATCTGCCAAAAAGAAAAACAAATTGAACAGACATCAAGTGAGAATGTTACATCATGACCTCAGTTAGCCTAATGTAGCAACTAGCTAGTTACATCACGAACACGAAACCTAGACCGATAACAAATAATACTTGGACCCTAAGACTAATACATACACCGTCGATTACATAAATTACTCGCTACTTACTCTGAACACCTCTAATTTTACACCCATTTTCAGAGGGAGCGTATTTACTCCTCGACCATAACCATCTGCCGGACCTTCACGCTTCTTCCGGATCTCTCGACAGTCCAATCGTTTGACAGCCACGACGCATGCGCTGATGCCATAAATAGATACATTAAAAAAATACCAAAAACAAATTCTTAACAATCGTGTAATATTGTGTACCTAAAGCTGAGTGACTCTTGACACAGGTATATATTTAGAATCTTTAAATATCGAATTTATTTTGTATAACTACTTATTGGTTCATTAAATGTATTTGGGTAGTGTTTCTACGCCGAGGGGCGCTGCAAACCACTTATTTTATCCATAGTCTTTTTTTTTTTTTTTTCAATATATAGGACTAAACCTGAAAAATCTTTGGTGGTCATCTTAGAGGATTTTAACTAGAACGCTGATATTCATAGAGACGTATATCCTGACTATTATCATTGCTATAAAAAGCTATGTCTTTATATATATGTGTGTGTGTGTGTGTATAAAGACCGATTTTTGTTACACTAAAAATTAGCAAGCTGAAGGTTGAGTTAAATAACGCTCCTGAATTAATACCTAGTATTTGTCACATTGCTGAGGACCAAACTGTGGTATAAGAAATTTCAGCATTACGTTATCCACTTCATGTGGGTTCAGTGCTGTGAAAAAAAAAAAAAATTAAATGGTGCCATCAACTAAACAGTAGATAAACCTCTATATTGTTTTCACTTTAATTTTTCTTTATCCAGCTGTATGTACTTGTACATGTATATTAATTGTCTCATTTGCCGGTCTGGTGAGAGGCACTTCCTGTAGACCGGTGGAGGTGTGAGGTCTTCATGAAGGTACTCATGAAGGGGGCTAAAGTTGCTGGTTGTTGTTGCTCGCACGCTCTTTACGTCGTCAACGAAAGACCTACGCGTGACGTCACCGACAACGAGAGGTGTTCAGGATCCTCGGAGAGAAAGATCCCGCGCGCCCTGGCAACCTGATAAACCAGGTAAACGCCGTTGTTTCAACCATTAATCTGGCAGTCATGGTGTCTCTTTAAACCGTATGAATAGATGACAAGAAACACGGTAAATAGCAGTGTAAAAGCTTGAAGGCTAGCGCTGATGCCCGGCGCCCACTGAGACCGTTCACTAGTACGGCGGCCTGTTCTGGCTAGCTAGCTTGCTAGCTAAAGCTACTTGCCAGTTGTCTATCAAAAGACACAATAACCGCACGTACATTATGTGTTTAACTCACACCCTAATCATATGTCACCCACTTCTGGTCATATATACGGAAAAAGTAGCCAAACAAATGCTGCTGCGAGCACCGCGTTAGTCATCGATTGCTAATTTGCTCGTCGACTATCTTGTGTTGTGGGAGACGGTGACGCCGTCACAGTGATGATGGCGCACACTCAGACTGGGGCTATTTGCTAAGAATGCAGTCAGTGGAGCAGTTAATACAAAATGGAAGTGTTCTGTTCATCCACCAGAGCTTGCAGATATGATCTTGTATCCATTATGCACTCACATGCGCTAGCTTTCGGTTCTGATATGTTTGGCACTGACGTCCATTACAAACCAAGGCAATAATCTATGCCCTGTGGCCTACGTTAGGATCTTGCCTCCTCGGTGATGCTCGCTCGCCAGCAGTTGTTACTCTGCAGTTTATTTGATTCACGACATCTTCATGAGGTCCGTCTTTCAGACAGATGTGTTAAGTCTGGAATGCTGATATGTAACTAATTCGCCTGGATATTATGGAAACAAAGCTGTGGTATTCATCCGACTGGTGTGTTTAAACAGATTACTCATAGAGGCCCGTTACTTAGCATACTGGCCCTGCTGTATACCTTGTAAGCTAAATTTCCAACTTTAACATTCTATGAAAGCAAGAAATATGGAGACCAATGTGTTAACAATGTGTTGGTATGATTCTTGACATTGTCTAACTGCAGTGACATAATTGTTTAGATATTCTTGTTTTGTTAAAAGTAAAGTTTTCTGTGCACTCTTGCTGGTTGTCCATGCCTCTGTTTGCTGTCTGCTTCAAGTATCTGGGTTTTTTTAATTAATTTTTTAAATACAGTTTGTTATATTTTGAAAGTGAAGCAAAACTGGGGATAGGTATTGTGATGAACTTTACACCATTTAAAGTGTTTAGGAGCTATAATAATCAAAACCTCATACAGAGAACTGAAATAATTAAGGCTATGTATGGTAAATAAAAGCCACGTAGTTACCACATGAATTGATAATGAATGAATTATTGAATGATCAAGACATTGATCCCTGTTTTCCCCCCATAACATGATCAGCAAAACCATGTTGTTCACAATCCTGACACGCTGGGTTAAATTGTGTTCTAGAGACAGGAAGCAGGGAGTACATTTAATTAGTTTTTTAAATGTGTTTACAGACTTGAACTGTTATTACCTTTGAACAAATGGCTTTCTATTTAAAAAATGATGTACTGACAAAGAGGAACATTTTGGTCCAAAATTTGGCTAAGTGCTTCTTAATTTACTGCTTTATAACACACTTCTCATCCATTTTCATATGTAATATTAGTCTTTAACATGCCCTGTGCTAAAAATGTGCTTTTCTTGGTCCTTTTTTTCTTTTCATTATTTCTTAAATTCATTTTTATTCTGTTCTCTCTGGTTTAGTTGCCATGGTAACACCATCCTTGGCCTAGTTGTGAATGACCTCTGAATGAAAAGGAGAGTGTGGTCTGGGAACAAATGAGCGAGCAAACAAAATACATGTGTGAGTGGTATATGCTACTGTTAAATTGTCTGAATTTTAATAAATAGCAGACAGTTTTTGTTTTCTGTCCTACCTCATGGAATTATTTTATCATTCTATAGCCTAACATTTTTTAGATTAGTGTTTTGGTAAGCTTTTTTATTGATGGAATTTCTATTTATCCAACACTAAAATGTAATAGTTTGCATTATACATAAATCAACTGAGAACAGTTTCTTAAGTCAGAGCTGTTTCCCAACATATCATAAAAGCTGTAGAGTACTTTAGTTTTGGTTAGGGTCAGTTCATTTATACCATCCAACAGCAGCAAAGTTCTCTTCAGACTTATCAGTTGTATCACACCTCTGCATGTCTTTATTAATGGAAACAGCTAGTCTTGTAAAATTCAAAGATTTGCAACCTTCTCACCAGTTTCCAAGTTTATTAGGTTTAGGCCTGAATGCAGCTTGACTGCCACTGAGGTTTGATGTACCGAACTGCACAGGACAAGTGAGGAAACATTTAATTTTAGCCATTTAAATGTTGAGTAATTCCTGGACGTCTGTCAAGACTCATGTTGACAGTTTTATTTGTTTTATGCAATTCACTTTTACAACAAACCTCCAACTAGAGAAATTCTTATACTTGCTTTCAAAATCTAAATTTTTGTGGCTTAAAATGCTGAAATTGTCTAGAGTTTAAACAACTGACTATAGCTAATATGAGATCTTGCTAATAACTGATTGATGATGTTGACTTGAGTAGAAATAAGCAATATTAAAGAGGAAATGTGTGGAATTAGGTTTTCAGGTTGTATAACTTAATGCGTCTTCATCATTAAATTTCATTAGATTGAGGTCATTCTAAAGCAACAGGCACTGATGGCATCTAAAATGTTCTCATGAATGGAATTTATAACCTTGTTTTCTTTGACAAGCTATTTCTACTTGAATATTCCTGCCACTTTATAGAACAGCTACTTGGTTCATCTTATAGATTGCATTCTACTCAACATACAATAAGAAAAAAATGTTTTATTTTAGATTTATAGTTTGTAACAGTTTGTCAAGCCATACTGTTGGACATTTGTGAGATGGCTGTCTTTGGAACAAGTTTATCTAAATATAGAACATTTTACCATCGTTCAGTAAGTTGCTGTGAATAGTGGCCAATAGTTAATATTGGGCTGGCTTAAGGAGAAAATGGAAAGTTAAATTTTTTTCCACTAGTTTAGTTGCAGATGTATTGATTAATTTCTTTGACCTTGATATTCAGTGCAACACTTATCTGGTTTCTCTTATAGCGAAATATGGTTAGTTTCAGCCATGCATAATATCTTTTCAGTGTTATGTTTCAGTGGAGGAGTGGGATGCTTTTGGTCAGTTAATCATCTCTCAGCTTTGCTAAATGGCAAACTTTTGTTATTAGAAATATCCTTTAAAAAATCTAGTATCGATTGACCTTTGTTTTTCCTGGTCCCTCTTTAGTCCATGGACCGTAAGGGAATGATTGCAAACTGTAATAATTTTCATTACTGACTAGTCTGCCATTTTTAAATTAATTATTTAGTTTGTAAAATGCCATATAGTAGGGTTTAATTTACAATCACAACAAATTTTACTATCACAACAAAGAAAAGGAGCCAATACTGACAATTCATAAGCCAGAGCTACAGCAATTGCATGTCCCCTTTTTTCTTTACTCAGGGTCCCTGTAGGATTTGGCTGCTCTGATGATTAATGGAAGTGCCCTCAGACTTTTGCAGAATCTCATTTCTGTGTACTCTGCCACTATGACCCAACCCCCAGTCTAAATGCAAGCCTCTCCTTTGCTGCTTCACTTTCCTCATTCCACTCCCTATCATCCCAGTCCCCTCCTTCCATGTGTCTGAATACGACACCCCCACACCCCCTCCTCCCAGTGACAGGCCCAGTGCTTTGGCCTTCTGAATTGCTGTAGGTTGGAGCTTTGTCACTCTGGCAGCTGCTGTATTGTCTCTGGGAATGGTGCATATGGCACGTGGACGGTGAAGTCGGTCTGCGAGAACACCATCAGCGTCTTGCTGCAGCACACAAGCTACTGCTTTGCTCTTTGGTTCTTGAGGGAAATCAGATATTATTTATTGCATGTACCTGGTTCACATTACATAGAAGCCATTTACCCAGTGAATCCCTTGGAGTTTTGACATCTGATTAATTTTAAAACTGAGTGGGTGTTTCATTCACGTTAATCTTAAGATTGGCCTATTGGTGAAAGGTCACTGGTCAGCTTGCCTCTGGTAGCATGTATTATCAGCGTTCAACATGAAATGTGATTGATTTACTATATTATAGATGGTAGTGACATGGGCTGTGTGATGTGACTAAAATCTATCATATGATTTCATATCCTGACAGTAAGACATATGATATAGCACATTTTCTGTAAATTCAGGAAAAGAATAGTTAATATGAAATAACTAAACGGAAAAGGTTCTTACTCACATGTGATTGTTTCTCTCCTTTTAAAGATCTTTGTATAAAGTGTCAATTAAACATTTAACAAAATATAAAATTTTAAATGAATAACGGAAGCTTTGGAGAAAACCCTTTTTTGATCCAGATCAGAATCTTCAGATCCAGTCCACATCTACCTGACAGAAGTACTCCCTCTTTTAGGTTTGAGCAGCTCATTTTGTCTCGGCTGATGACATACTCGTAATACCCTTGTTCTGTGCCAAGTTAACCCATCATATGCAAATTTGCTGCCTGCATGTGTCGTGTGGAAGAAGGTAAAACTTTATGTGAAAATGTATCCTATAAAGAGTGTGATTTGCATCATGATACAATAGAGTATAATATGAAACAACAGACATTACAAAGTCTGTCCTCTTACTGCACTGCTCTATATTAACCCAACAAATGTTACTGTCTACTATCAATAGCCACCAAAAGACTGCTCTTATAAAAAAAAAAAAAAATAGCATTCTCAGGTTATAGGCAGATTATATGAGTAGTATATTTATGTCCTGTAGGACTTTTGAGATTGTACTCTATAATGTTCCCTGACTTTTACCTCAGTTTACCCAGATAATCACTGTTTTTTACAGGCCATTGCTAATAAAAGGCAGAATGGACTGTACTTGGAGGTGTTCTATGTTTTTGATATTGATTACACAAAAAGTGTTATTAAAAGTATTATCAAGTCTGGCCTGATAAAAACTTGACTTATAGTTCATAATGCTGTTTAAATTTCATAGTATATTTGGTAATTGGTTAATTATTGTTACATTTATGCACAAAAAGGATATTGAGTACAAAATGGTTAACAAAAGAAAGCATCCTCTGAAGTATACTGGAAATTTAACCTGTATTATGATTTTAAAAGGTCTTACTTCCTGTTGCCATTGCAGTGTTCACCATACTGTCATGAGAATAATTATTGTAGGCTGCTGTTACAGGAAGGTATGGTGGGTGGTCTCAGTCTGTCTATGATCAAATTAGCCTCCCTTCATGTCACTAGCTGTTGACCATTACGTGTAAGATCCAGTCTCAACCCTCAGCATGGTATTTGAGTTCATGGAGACTAAAGCAGTTCATGCCCAACATGGCCATTTTTGTTGTGTAACCTTGGGAGAGTTAAAAGTTTCAAACTTCAGTTGATATGCAAATGAAAAAATGTCATGCTTAAGTGCTGCCATATATCAATCAATAGTAAAATTGGTTCTGTGTTAAAATTTTATGTTAGAGTGTGTGATGCTGCATGAAAATAAACTGTGCAACTACTTTTGTTTTGGAGTAGTGCACCTAGTGTATGAATGTGAGTGGATGGAGAGTAGATGAGGGAGCCCCTCAGTTGGTGGGGGAAGCTATATCCAAGATCACTCTGAGGAAAGAGTGTGAGTGGGGGTGGGGCATGATGAAATGGATGAAGAAAAAGACAGGACGGGGGTGGGGTGTTAAAGGTGTTACTGAGTGAGTGAGCAAGAGAGAGAGAGAGGAGAGAGCAGGGACCTTAAGCTATTGATGGGGAAAGAGGGGAGGGGTGGAATGAGCAAGCGCCTTACACAGGGCGGGAGGGGTGTGTGGGCTGAGGCTCCGCTGAATGAGGAAGCAGCAGAGCCATTTTTACTGTTGAGCAACTGCATGCTGGTCTGCTATGCTAGAGAGAGGGAGAGAGCGAGCTAGAGGACTAAAGTGCTCCTCCTGGATTTTATCGGAGCGCTCTCTCTCCTCTCTCGCCTTTCCCTCTACTCCGTGTACACCTCTTGATATCCATTTAACTTGGGGAGGCCCTGTAGAGGACACACAATGGAGCGCAGAGCCTATGGCAACTGGGCCGTTGTACTGCTGAGAGGGGGATGGGGTAGAGAGAGGACCGGCGGTTCACACAGCTAACACAGCCTGCCGGCTGTAGGCTTCCAAAGCCTCTCCTCCCTGCCTGGACCTACTGTTTCCAGACAGGGGCCTTTTTCCTGGAACAGCCACCCTCAAACTCGGCTTGGACAACGCTAAGGATTACTCACTGTGCTTTCTGGGATTTTACGATACGTACTGGAGCCTGAAGGATAAATTCCTCCGGTGTTTTGGTTGAGGGAAAGGGAAAAACAAACTTCAGTGTAATTCTTTTGTGACCTGTTTTTGGGGGTTTCGGTTTCTGTTTCTCTTTAAAGGAGTTCGTAAATGGATTACATGATGCATGCCAAGTCAAACGATTTGCTGGATTTTCAAAAACTGGATGCCCTTCTGGAAAAAATTGCACATTCAGTCTCTGTGAAAAGGTAACATTATTTTTTGAGTTAGACTTATCTTTAAACTTCATAGATATTAGCAGACTCCTTTAAGTCTTCAGAGTACATAATACAAAATATCATGTGTTGTTTTGTTTTTACTTGACGTACATAGTAAAGGCTGCTTTGGGATGGCCTGGAGTTATTGTCCTTGGGACTATCATGTGGTTGTTTGTAGTTTACATGGCCCCGCACAACTATCTAACTACCTAGTTTGGAAGCATGTTTAGTGTTAGGTTGAGGATAGTATTGTTATCCAGATTTTAGCCAGAAGCCATGAACCTACCTCCTGGTGAGAGAGGGGGGTGTGGGGGAAGGGGCACTACAGAGGAAGGAGGGGGTGGTGTGTTTGTGTGTGTCTTGTGTGTGTGCAGCATTAGTAAAGATGGTGGAGGATTCCTGGAAGCAGAAAGTTTAGCCTGAAAGAACTGGTGTGATTCTGGCCTTATTCCTCTTATGTGTCTGAGTCACGGTTAGTGCATTTGAGTTTGCCTGTGTGCTCATCCACTGACTCATACACTTTTAAGTGTGTGTAATCATCACTAGGGAAACTTTTGTCTTTTTCCGAGCAAACTTGTGATGAACTATAGCAAAGACAAGTACTATTGTCTTAATCATTTCTGTTTTAAATATCCACAAGACAGGTGTGACCAGAGCTGTCCAGATTTTCACGTGTTCTGACTGGTTGACCTCATTTGGTCTTGCATTTGTCTGTACACGATAAACAGTAGCATAGGTCATGGGTGGTTACTTTAAATTTGGTACCATCAAGAATAAAAAATACCTTCCAGAGCAGTGTGAGTGTTACCATAGAAACCTCTGCAACATTTGTTTTTCTTGCAGCAAGGTTTCTAAGGGATGGTAGCAGATTGCCTAACTGTATTCTTCAAGATGGACAGTTACGATAATACACCATGTTTTAAATGTATTACGAAATTGAACTGGTACCTTTTCTTTGTACTAGTTATTATGTTTGTTTAGCTACTGTATCCTTATACAAATATACATAGTCACGATGGATACAGTTTTCTACAGCTACTGAGGTTGTGGTCTGATTTTTGATCAGTCATATATACCTTAGTTTATTAAATACTGTGACAGAGCTAATTTTAAGTAGAGAAGGAAATTCTTCTGCCTGAACAGTGGATTAAAAAAATGCCTAATTTCCCCTTGCAGGTTAAAATCTCTGTAAACACCACGACAATGCTTAAAATACAACAGATGCGTGCACGCAGTCAAATCAAATGTGAATTGCAAAGTCTCTGTTGTAATTGAAGCTGGGAAGAATATTAGTTTTAATGTAGGGAAGCAAATAATGTCATGTTAGATGTTTTTCTCTCCCATTTCACATTCTTATTATACCTTATGTACCTGATAATACATTTAACAAAAATCACTCAATCATGCTTGAGCAAGTATTTATACTAAGCATAGTAATGACAAGTAATAATATATTAAAACATTCAAAATACAAACATTTTTGGCTTAAGAGAAGTTTGAACAGTTGATGTAGAGTCTTGACATACCAAGCTGACAGTCAAACTTGATATGGGACATTGTGTCATAATTGAGGGTCTGCACTTCCTCTGGATAATGTGTACATCAGATTTTCTTCAATGATCTTAGTTTTACAGCATGATGGATCTGTACGCTGGAAACATAGGTTCCTGGGCATCTAAGAGATGCTCTGCCCACTTTAGGTCCCAGAAATCTCTCTTTTCCTTTTTTTTGCACATCCTCTATTTTTGTTTTGACCTACCTATAATCTACTTCACGTGTGTTTTTCAGGAGAAAAGGTATATTTTTTTTTTTTTTTTTTTTTTAAATTTATCTGACTTGAAATGGATGAAACCAATTAAGCTCTTCAAACAAAAATACCCTCTACACTCCTTATTTACAAATCATTCCACTTGAAAAATTAAGTCAGAAATATTAAAACATCAGTGCTAACAGACCAGTTGTAAAACTATTATGTGGCAGAGAGGTAACCGAAGAATGGAGTTTGTTCCTGAAGAAGGGTTGAAGGAGGTTTTATGTACCAACAAAAATTCTGGGTGAATAAGCAAGGAGTGCTGTTCTTGGCCTTGTCACTATGGTCTTATTAATTATTTATTCACTTGCTTTCAAGCAAAACAGAGGCCATCATTCTGACATTTAGTGAAGGCCTCGAGTGGCATCTGTAAGCCTACGTTTTTGCCTGAACTCGACCCCACCCCATGCATGAATAAGTAATAGTTTACTTTAATGGTGGAGGCAGACATCTTGGTGTTATGTTTTCCTCATGTTTCCTCATAGGATAGTCACTGTCAGGCTACAGACTGAACCACATTTCCTGGTGTGAGTTGGTGTGCATCCCCCACACCAGTAACCAGAGCCACTTCCTCCCCAGAAAGCATTCCTCAGCAGTCTTCAGTGATGTATGTCCAGGTCAGAGGTCAACAGCTATTCCAGAGCTAAGAGTGATGCAGGACAAGGAGCAGCAGGAAGTGGACCTCTTGATTGACCTCTGTTCGTGGCTTCTGCAGACTTGATTAGTCTCACATGCCAGCATGGCTTTCACACCAAGACAGCAGGTCACTGAGAATGGTTTTTACTAATTTATAAGGCAGACTGATTGAATATGATGTCACCAGAGACAACATCATCACGTTGTCACATAAAATAGTACTGCCTAATTAGACTGCTTGAACATGATGTTAAACATAATTAAATGAATTTGAGGAAAAATAATAATGAAATTAAGAACCATTAATGCATACTGAAATGTCAGTGTTTCCTAAATTTTATCATGAATTTTTAGCAAGCAATCTGAGTTTGTATTCTAATTGGAAGCCTCATATCTTCCTTGGTAGTATATTAGGATTGTTTTTACTTTTCTCCCGTGATAGGACAATTTACACCCTTTGTCTTTGGAGAGATGCCTGTTTGTATTGGCTGGTAATTAAAATAAATCAGTTGAACTTGCTCCAAATAAGTTTTCTCTTGTTTAACTACTTTGCAGTCACACAAGCTGCTGGCAGCTGCTCACTGTTTAGTGTCAGCCTGTTCAGCCTATTACACCTCCGTTCAAGCTGCTCCTGCTCTCTGCTGTAATTTAATTGTAGAATATAAAAAGACAGTATGTTAACCAGCAGCAATTTATACACCATTTTCAAGTTGCTGTGCTGGAGTGACGGTTGTAGTCTTGGTGATCAGTTGCAAATGCAGTTACAGGTGGCAGAAAGTCAACAATAACAGGAACTTATGACGTGAAGAAACGCAACTATAGACGGTAGGAAATTAGTGGATGTAGGAACCGTGATGGTACCTTTTGGTTTCTGAACTTCTGTTTTGAAGCTGTAAGTTTGTGGATTGCATATCACCATATTGGCTCTTTTGTAGACAGAATTGACAATATTCAGACAAAAACGGTGAGGCTACGGAGTGAAAATGGTCAGTTTCATCAAGCATTACCGGACAAAGTCATTTTATGGTCTTGGTAATTTAACCTATTAACCATAACAAGAGTTGAGCTGTCCACCCGGAAAGTTTTTTAAACAAATAAGCTCTGAAATTCTGACTGAGCAGGTGAGCAAGCAGTCACTCGTCAGTCACAGCACAACATGGCAGGTAGCAAAGCATTCTATTCATAGTGAAATCTTATTAAGAGATGAAGACATTAAAGATGAACCACCAGATCACTTGTCCAAATAAAACTCAATGAGAAAAATGACGGTATTTTTAGAGGGAAGTTGAGTGTTTAGTCTATATAAGGCAGATGGTTTCAGAGTCAATACCCAGCAGCCACGAGTGGGATTACAAACTTTTCTATATTTATGGTTAATGTACAATTCATCAGTTAATGATTCAATTGCAGGACCTTGATGTGTCTCAATATCCTCAGTTTTCTTGAAACTTCAAACCTCTAAATTAATATAACTTTTGACAAAGTTTATTTGTGAAGGGAGCTTAATAGACCAAGGGTAGCCAAGAACATCATTAAGAATTTATGGTTGTAACACATGCGTTTCATGAGGTTAACATGATGCGAGGTGAGTAAGTCTGTAACCTAATAGCGGTCTCCCTTGTCATGACAGACAAAGTGGGTTTGTATTTCACCTCTACTTTTTTAACAAATGGGTTTGTTTGCATATGTGAATCTAACAAATTTGAGGAGTAGGACAGGAGTTTTCACGCATGTTCATTTATGAGTCAGTATTGAAAAGCAAATGACAATGGGTGGGTATCTGGCATCGTGGAAACCCTGGGAGTCATTTGGAAATGGCTTGCAGTAATTATTTATACTTTGGATAAATCACACAGAAGCTTTAATTGATGCCCCACAAACAGTTGCAGCAGATGAGCACATTTTGTCCATGTGTTCATGATGTCTGTTTACATTTATCTATATTGCAGTGCTGTGACATTAGGGGCTGTTGCTGTGCATATGTTTGTTGCTGATGTTAATCACCTGTCAAAGACCATATGGCAGTGTTTGTGTGTATATGGTGATACCTTTGGACCAAGCAGCATTGCAGGTCAGCTAGACAGGTTCATATTATTGCCACGGCATCTTTGTGGAGACTTGTACCGTTGTCTTAAAGAGATATTTCCATGCATGTGGAAGGTGCATGCATGCGCCTTCCAACGTTTCACCTAAATGCAGCTGTACTTGAGGACATTTAATCAGTAGCACAAAGCATTTGCTCATCCAGCTTTTTTTTTTTTTTTTTATCATACTTGCATCCTTTCACATGGTGCACAAATCCATAGCTACAAACACAGTTTGCAATTTCAACTTTCTAATAATGGTCACACACAAGATTGTATAGCAAGAAATATAGTTCTACTCACTCACTAATCAGGTACTTGTGTATGATTATTACCTTGCCCCATAGCAATATCTCACATATGAATTTCAACAAATGGTTCCTTTTCTTGACACATAAATTTGTTACTGCAAGAGACAAAGTCAGACAGGGTTACTTGTGTTGTGAAACTGGAAAAATGTAACCTCTTGTTGGTTTTATTGCAGTATATTAGTGCTACAATATTCTTCCACTTTATTTTGACATTTGTCAACAGTATTTACCTTTGACCAAATATTTCCCATCAGTAAGGTAATATGAGAGCAATTGTCATGTTTTGTTATTTGGAGAAGTTTGCTGACTTGCATCTTATTAAAATGTCAGCTTCACCTACTACTGTTGTGCTTGCTATTGTTTTCAGTTAGGAGAGCCATTGGCCTTTGCAGAAAGCTAAGGAAAGTCCAGTTTTTTCCTTATATTGTTTGATGTCAGAATACTTCTCTCAATATAACCATCTTTCAGGTGTGTCCAACATTTGTGCTGCAAGCAATAGTAATTTCATGCATTTATTGTTCATTTAGAAGTGCATGGTGTAAATAGGTGGAATATTTATTGTTTATAGTTCTCGTTGCAAGCTTGTTTTGCTGTCGGGGAACATAATATGTAAGGTTATCTTGAACTTCTCATCCAAATGTTGTCAGTCTGGTTTTGCCAGCTTATTTTTGTGTTGCCTAAACTTAAACCAAATAAAAGTAGTCAGACGCCCTGTGTTTATCAGTGGCTGCTTTTGAAGGCCTTTTTTAATCACTTCAAAACTTTTAGGAGATTCAGGATTTTGGGCTAAGCATTTGAATATGCAGGCTTGTTTTGTGTCGGTTCCCATGTTTTAATTACAATTACTTTATCTGGATGTAAATGTACCTGAGGTTGTCACGTATTAAAAGTTGGGACCTACAAAATAATTTTTCATCTCTGATGACCAATGAAAAGAAATGAATAATAGAATCATAGATCTAACAGTCAAGGCAGGGGGAAATACCCTTAGTAGAAATTAATACAGCCAGATCTGTTTCGTGATCTCTCCGGAGGGTGTAGACATAATATCATGAACAGCTGACCATCGTAGTGCAATCCAAAGAGATATTCCTAGTTTAGATTTTCAGACAATCACCTATTTATCAACTACAGGGAATTGTATAGTGGTGTTTACTGCAGTTTAGTAAACTTTGCAAAAGCTCCAAACCAACACTCGCATTCTAGTCCTAGTTTTGCCATTTCTGGCTGAAGGTTAACATGGGACACGATGTGTAAATTCTTGGCTGGAAGTAAGCCCAGATCTGTGCATGCTTATTTTGGTTTTATTTTAAGAACTACAAAAGCCCTGTACAGTGTGTGTTTAGCTAGAGCATATCGTTTCTTATGTTGTCATTCAACATATTGGTCAGTTAGTCAGACTCTCCACTGTGTGTTAGTGCTTCAGGGAAATTGAGGCAGTGATCATGTGGTGTGCAAACAGCTTCCTTCTTCTCAGAAAGTGACTCATCAAGAATGAGATTAGTCAGAGGTCCATTCAGTTGTGTGTGTTTATCTTTAAGGCCCAGTTGTGGGGGCAGATTTCAGTGCTCAAGGCTGGTAGACAAACTTATCTTTTACAGAGGTTTGAATATGTTGCTTTATGATTGGAGCTTTTTTAGTCAGACATTCAGGTTTGTTGTTTTCTTGGCAGCCTCCGCTTCCATATTGTATGATGTCCCTGAGTGTCTGCGAGGACATTATGAAAAACTGGGCACTGTCTGTGTAGCAGAACACACAGTCCCTCAGCTGCCAGATGACGCTAACCCCCACCCCCACCCTCCACCTCTGTCCACCCACATCCCTAAACACTCCCAGGTCCTGTGACAGAGTGGGAAGACAAAGATCTCTGAAAGCACACACAGATAGGAGCCAAAGTTAGCTGTGATTTCGTACAAATTCAGTCCACATCTGGTATTAATAAAAACCATATTTTAAAACTGTTAATACTGCTGTGTACATAAAACTAGAGATTTTAAGACCTTTTGTCTGGGAATGGTAAGGCCGTGTTTCTAAATCAAAACCCCAGAGAACATGGATAAGCTGTATTGTATGTTCATCTTGTTTTGAGGTGTTGACATGATGCCTTTTGTAAGAGTCCCATATATGTGCTCTTAACAGGTCCAGTCTCTCAACATGTGAGTTCCTCAGCAGCCTTGAATTTCTTTTCAGTGTTCTCACCCAAATAGCTTGCATATTTTGTCTGGATACAATATACATTTTTAATCTATTACATCATGGCTACCTGTATGTGACTGCCGATGTTCTTTTAAAAAGTCGAAATGAAACGGAGCACTTTTTCTCTTCTGGCGACCAAAAGCTCATGAACAATTACCAGTCCTGTTGATGTTTTTGGATTAAAGCATCAATCAGTAACTTGAGAGGGAGTTTGGCAAATTCAGAGCCCTGTGTCACAATCAAAGTGCTGTAAAAAATAAGGTTTAAGTGTAGAGTGAATGTGATTTTGTATTCTTTCCATCATATTATGACAGCTTGTGGTTTATGTCAAGACTTTATTTAGATTTTTATACTGTGTGTTGAAATAAGAAGTGGTCTGTGAATGAATTGATCAGTTAACAGGAAGTTATTTGGCTACTATGTAAAGTTTTAGAATTAGTATGAACCAAATCCTACCAGTTTAAGTTCCCAGGAGCAAAATGTACAAATGCAACAGTGTGTTGTGACCGAGAAGGTGGTCTGAGGTTTATAAAGTTGCCATAAAGCAAGGACGTAATGTAATTGCCAGTGTTTGTCTGTGTGTCGCCTTGTGTCTCAGTAGGATTACACTAAAACACTAGCCTGATATTCATAAAAATTGATGGAAGGGTAGGACATGGACTAAGGAGGAATACATATTTTGAAATAAATGCAGAAAGAAGGTATTTTAAAGAGTTTTTCAAACATGGCAAGTAGTGTGTTTGGAACTACAGCACTGCGGGTCCTTAGTGTTGGGCACTTGTAGTTTTATATGCGTCTGTGTTTATTAGTGTGAGTTGAGGATCATTTAGAGCTGGGTAATATATAGAATTAATTAGATTAATTAAGGTTTTGCTTTCTGGCAATTGTAGAAATGGTCTAAATTGCAAAATCAAAGTTATTACCCTGAAGACCTTTCTTTCTTTATTTGCTGCTTGTATATATTTATTATGAAGGTGTTTCTCTAGTCATATGGCATGTAGTTTGAGTAACGAATGAGTGTTTTTGAATTATGTTTTGTTTTTATCACATGTATTCAGAAATTAATTGATTGCAACCATAAATCGGCCATAAATTTTTTTGGCCATGTCACTCCACTCGAGGGTCTTTTATTTATCATGATTGAAGATGCACATTTTTGGTTGCTTTTAGTTAAACCATTGTGGAGACGATTACTTTTTCTGGATTTGTGCATTTAGTGAAGTTCTGTTAAGGGCTGTTTGTCTTCCCATCACTCAATGATTTGAAAAAGGACCAGGTTAAATGTAATACAAAAAGACATTTCATTAATAATTGTCTTTATGGTCATGCTAATGACATTCTTCTCTTGTATCTCTCCAGAGAGTCCAGCGAGGAGTGCAATGGGATCAGCGGTGCTCTGTCAGTGGAGTCTGTGCCGGGGCCAAGACTGAACTGGTGTCCTGCCAACACCACTACCCCTGCCCCTGCTCCAGCTCCAGCTCCCGCTCCGGGGCCCGAGCCCACGCCCAACCCTTTAAGAATGGGGGACGGCCTGGACACAGCGCAGATGTCGGGCAGCAGCAGCAGCAGCCAGGGGCAGGCCCTGGCACCTGGCAACCCTTCACCCCCAGAGTTCATCAATCTCAACAGGGCCAAGCGCCAGACTAATCAGCTACAGTACCTGCTCAAAGTGGTGGTGAAGGCCCTGTGGAAGCACCAGTTTGCCTGGCCCTTCCATGGACCAGTGGATGCAGTCAAACTTAACCTGCCTGTAAGTATTAGCTTTGTCCTTTGGGTAATTCACTGTATCTTAGGACCAGGGCTGTGCGATGTGATGAAAATCCCATCCTAATGTTGGTATTCTAATATCCATACATATTATGATGTAGTACGTTTCTCAGGGTTCCTACACAAGTATGGAAAAGTATGGAATTTGATTTTCTAAATTTCCAGGTCTGGAAAAGTGTGGAAAATGGAAACAAATGTATGGGAAAATATTCATGTTTCCAAGGCTGTTACCACTATTCTATTTTCTAAAACATAAAATAATGAATATCTAAAAAAAAAAAAAGATTGATCTGTTTTTTTAAGGCGCTTGCTAGCGCAGCTAAAATGTTTGTGTGAGAGCACATATAGTAGGCTACATGTCCCAGTAAACATTTGGGCAGATTGACAAGTTGAATGCCTAGCCTTCTGTTCTTGTCCTCCTCCAACCAATTTTACGGCCCGCCCAGGTTTTGTCAAGCTTCACTTCTGCTTCGACGGACAGGTGATGTCCACACACTGTTCATGAGCAAGCTATTCAAGATGCCTTGTGTGATCGTTGGCAGAACTCATAATGGGTAGATGTAAATTCTCCCTTGACTGGATCATAAATGCCAAATAAGACTGGTTGGAATTTTTTCTACCAAGACATCTGGAAAATAGGGTCTGGAAAAAGTATGGAATTTTGAAATTTCAAATGTGTAGGAACCCTCATTTCTTGTCAATTCAATGTTTAATTGTATAAATGAGTGTAATGGAAAGGCTTATTACTTATACACTGCCTGGCCTCAACTAAGGAAATAGGTAATATCTTTCCATTGGATGATTGCTCCAGTGGTAGCCTAAGTATTTTTCACCCACAAGTTGTTTAACTAATGCAGTGAGTAGCTTCTCATTTCCTTGACAAACATCAGTTTACTAGAGAGCATAATGATTGAACTGTGGAGCAATGGTAAACCGGTCATGTGGTTTGAGTCCAGACTGACCATGTACCACAGTGATGCTTTTGTTGGTCAGGTCAAGGTTCAGGAATCTTATGTGCCAAAAACTGACAGAGATCAATGTTGGTTAAGCTTCTGGAATGATACCACTGTGGATGTGTGATGTAATCAAAGCTAAAAGCAGCCCAAACTATTAGAGAGAGAGACATTTTATTTGGCCAGGCTGTGTATTTTCTCTTTTATTCAGACAATTGGTGAAAATGTTCAGTTTTTTTAAATATTGTGTATATAAAACATTGAAAGAAAAAACAATCCTCATATAGTTGTAAATGGAATACAGCCCAAAATGTAAAATTGGTCAAACATGTAAGACCGGCTTTAATCCTAAACCTCTACAGTTTTAAGAGTAGAATTGTTGAAAACTAAATGACCGTAAATGTGTGGGTAAACTCCCACATCTAAAGATGAAAAAATAATATTCACAATATCTGTCTATAAAATAGAACAAGTAAACAAAACACTCCCTTAACATAGAATATTGCATTAAATTACCAAGAATGTTGCAAATAAAATAGTTATTTGACAAACAATACTTCAGAATGTTTGCCTTGTGTTGCCAAATTTCCAAACAAACCAATACCTAAACCACATCCATGTAACAGAAGTAGTCTCTGTTTTAGGTATGAGCTCCTTGTTTTGTCTTGGCCTGTCTGATTTCTTCTCCTTTTAGGGCATTATTCTTTTCTGTCTCACATTAACTTTATGTTTTAGTTTTGCTGCTTTCATGCAGATTTGTGTCTATGTCGTCTGGAAGACTCTACAAAATTGTCCAAATTGCTAAAATATCATTGTGAAAAATATTATTTGTGACACAGTAGAATAAACAATAGAGCATCGTGTGAAACAAAGGATGTTTTCTATCTTCACAAGACATTATGTCAACTGTCATATCATACAGCCCTATTGATTTGATTTCTGGTGGTTGGTGTTTATTCCTTTCCGTAATTCTTCTTAAGAACTTGTTTTAACTTCTAGTCATATCTCTAACTTCCCCAGGACTATTACACAATAATCAAAACTCCTATGGACATGGGCACAATCAAGAAAAGGCTCGAGAACAGTTACTACTGGAATGCCCAAGAATGTATTCAAGACTTCAATACGATGTTTACTAACTGCTACATATACAACAAGGTAACCTAAAACACTGATACCATAACAACCATAGGTTCTAATTCTTCCACTTTTCTAACAATGTTTGTCTCCCCCTGCAGCCCGGAGATGACATTGTCTTAATGGCTGAGGCTTTAGAGAAGGTTTTCCTCCAAAAAGTCTCAGAAATGCCTCAGGAAGAAACTGAGATTGCTGTCATGACAGGGAAAGGACGTGGCCGTGGCCGGAAAGAAGGAGGTCTTTGATTTACCTTGTACCATTATTATATTCTGTCAACATGTGCTCTTGCTGCTGGCCTCTGTAAATCAGGTTACTTATCCAGGCATCTTATTCTGTCATTAAGGTCTAAACTTGAAACCAGGGGCCATCATTGATCCTTCGTCCACAACTCCTCAAACACGTGGTCTGTCAAACCTCTCAGCCGCACCACAGACCAGAGGACCAGGGCAGGGTCCGCCTTCACTACCTCCCCAGCCTTTAATGCAGGCCCTGCCTTCCCATGTGCCCCCAACGTTGCCCAACCATGCACCACAGCTCGGTGCTCCCTACTCCCTTGGTCAACCAGAATGCGCTCCTCAAGTTCCCATCATGACTTCTGTGCCTCCTCCCGCCCAGACCTCACTTCCCCCAGCATCCATGCAGAACACTGCCCCGATGCTGCAAAACCCCATAGCCATGACCAAAGTAAGTATGACTGACACAGGAACGTAAGGATAGACAAGTAGTTACACTCAGTCATTCTTGAAAGCATCAGACATCTGCGTTAAACAGAGCTGGCATCTCATTCTCATGATTTCTTTCCTTATTATTTCCCTCTTTCTCTGATTTCTATAAAATTTGATAATATCCAGCAAAGAAAGAGCCAGAAAAGGAAGGCAGACACTACAACGCCCACAGCAAACGACCAACTGAGTGAGTCTTCGCCAGCAGAGTCCAAGTCTGGGAAGACGCTGCCCAGGCGAGAGAGTACCCGGCCCTCCAAACTCATAAAGAAGGATGCCCCAGACTCCCAGCATCACATAGGCATGGGGATGGGACCAAGTGGAGGTCACAGCCCTAAACCGCAGGATCAGATTGGATATTGTGCAAGCTTAGTCAGGGACATGCTTTCTAAGAAGCACGCTGCTTATGCTTGGCCATTTTACAAACCTGTTGACGTAGACGCCCTGGGACTACATGATTATCACGACATCATTAAACATCCCATGGACCTCAGCACTATCAAGGTGTGTTAAAGGGGCAGAGTTTATCATATTGCGCCATCATACATTTGTGACGCATAACTAACATGCCTAATGTGTTAAATAGGTAAAGCTGGAGAACAGGCAATACCGGGAGCCCCAGGAGTTTGCTGCTGATGTACGATTAATGTTTTCCAACTGCTACAAATACAACCCTCCAGACCATGAGGTGGTGGCAATGGCACGCAAATTACAGGTAAATCTGGTCCAACTTGTGAATAATGCAAGTAAACAAAAAAGGGCAAGCAGATCATCAAAATTTAATTTTACTAAAGAATATATGTGATAATTCACCTTATCTTAGGGTTGAACTGTATCATTACAGATAAATATATTTAAATGTAATTTTCAGTGCCATGTTTTGTAGATAAACTAAAACGCAATGTATTTATTGTCCTGCATAGAAGTACTACAAACAATTAAAATATCAGGTAGCTTGCTCTAAAACTTAATGAGATATTCATTATACTTAGCCAGGGTTTCTCCTCAAACAAGGTTTTCTCTCACTCTTTGTAATTGTGTTGTCACTTTTACTAATCTTGGAAAATCAAATTATTCATTTATTTATTTAACAACCATGAATATCATGCACAAAAATCTCAAATTTTATTCATTTGAAATTTCCTTTTGTTATTATCAAACCACTGTTTATCTAAGGTTCTCATTTTTATTTATTAAAGAATTGCCTTTTGTATTATTTTTACCATATAATGTTTTTCCAGATATTCTCGACATGTATCCCGGTATACTCAGAGGTTAAAAATAAAGGTTCTACTCAAAATAAAAATAATTGGTTGTTTTCATTTACTTTACAGGATGTTTTTGAGATGCGCTTTGCCAAGATGCCAGATGAACCTGAGAGCAAACCTCTAGTTTCTGCCCCAGCTCCTACGCTTCACCATCCTGCCCCCGTCAAGCCCCAGCCTCCTATGGCCCACGTCGCTTCATCATCAGACAGCTCCAGTGACTCGTCCTCTGAGTCTGAGTCATCCACTGATGACTCTGAAGAAGAGAGAGCCCAGAGGTTGGCTGAGCTCCAAGAACAGGTTAGTGACCAGAGAAGGTTCAGGCTCATGGGAAATTTGTTGCCCAGCCTTTCTTATATTTTTCTCTCCTCTCAATGCAGTTAAAAGCTGTCCATGAACAGCTGGCTGCACTGTCCCAGCCACAAGCCAGCAAACCAAAGAGAAAAGAGAAGGAAAAGAAAGAGAAGAAAAAAGACAAACATAAGAAGAAGGGAGCCATGCCAGGCCTTGTGGATGAGATCCAGGATGCTACACCTGTCTCACAGCTCAAGAAGACCAAGACTAGTAACAATAACAACAAAGAGGTTATTTCCAAGAAAAAACCCAGGTAGGGTTTTTCAGACTTACTAAGTCAGCATTATACAACTCTGTGTTGCTCTTGCACAAAGCCTGCTGGTGTTACATATGGCAGTAATCCATGTTTGTATTGTGCCTCTGTAGTAAAAAGGAGTCGATGAAGAGCAATCATCCCTCCAACCTGCAGCCTGTTCCATCTATGGAGGACGAACTGGGAGCAGCCGGGTCATCAGCTACAGGGGAAAAATGTAAACCCATGACCTACGAGGAGAAGAGGCAGCTAAGCTTGGACATCAACAAACTTCCTGGTGACAAGCTTGGACGTGTAGTGCATATCATCCAATCCAGAGAACCCTCGCTCAAAAACTCAAACCCTGATGAAATTGAGATTGACTTTGAGACGCTAAAGCCTTCTACTCTGCGCGAGCTGGAGCGATATGTTTCCTCTTGTCTTCGCAAGAAGAAGAAAATTCCTGGTAAGCCACACAAGGAAGTCATCAAATGGAAAAAGTCATTCTCTGTGAACATGTGTGAACAAAACATTTTGAAATTGTTTTACAGTTGAGAAGCCTGTAGAGTCCTTGTCTGCATCCAAAAAGAATGGGTCATCTTCAGAAAGCAGTGGCTCCAGTTCAGACAGTGAAGCAGAGGGTGAGACACTGCAAACATGAGCACCCTAGTAGCCATAAGTAATAAGTGCCGTGATTAATCTTTTTGCCTTTTTTATAGGAATGATAAAACAGCAGAAGAAGAAGGGTCAGTCTGTGAAAGAGGGGAAGAAGACGCATCTTCACGGACAGGGTGTTCCTGTGCAGCCTGGGCTTCATGCCCAGCCTGCTGTCCTACAAGCCAATAGTCAAATTAAGCAACAGCAGCATCAGCAGCAGCATCAGCAGCAGCAGCAGCATCAGCCATCTCCTGCAGGCTTCATGGCTCCTCCTGTAACTGCTCTGGAGTCTTCACAGATGCTAGAGACCAGCTTTGAATCCCTGCCATCATTCGGACAACCTCTCATGCATCTGTCCCATCATACGGGCAACTCTTCCTCGCCTCCACCTCCACACCTCAATGCTCATTCTGCTGGGCCAGTGTCCCCTGAGACTCACCCCTTCCTCAACCAGCATCCCGTCCTCCCATCTCCAGGTAAGACTGTCAGACAAGACTATCTTTGCTGTACCTATAGGCCAAAGAATGCTTTCTGCCATTGTGGGTACTGCACATTTTATTTTATGTAATTTTTTTATTTTATTTGTTTACTTTAGGAACATTGTTCATTAATTCATTTTGCTGTAAATGTACCAGAGTTAGCCCAGTGGCTATTTTTCATCTGCAGTCCCTGGGCAGATATTATATTGTCACCCTAAAAGGTAGCACAAGGTTTTAAACATTCAAGTTTTAAAAAATAGAACTTTGAAATGCCTAAACAAAGACAAGTACAAGACAAGTGTGCAATACAAATATTTACAGTTAATTACACATAAGACAGTAAGTAGAAAATTGTTAAAATATACTTAAAATGCACTTAAACATATTAAAAAATACAACAGAGAAAGGAATGAACATTTCTAATGTTGGCAGCTCAAATTATTAATGTACCAGTTTTTTAGATGCATTTTGAACTCATTATTAAAAGTCAGTTTTCTGATTGCTACTGGAATAGAGTTCCACTCGTGTAGCTGTAACTGCAAATGAGGCCTGACCAAACATTTTGACTGCTTCTTTTTTAAAAGCAATTTTACCAGGAAGAAACTGGTAATTACTGACTAATGGTTACCTTCCTTGCAATCTGACATATATTACAATGTTATTACGATGTTTTTCACAGTGTTTAATTTCTTCCAATAACTTTGAATTAACTGACAAACAAAATATTGTTAAAGGGTACGTTTAGTGAATTTTCATTGCTCGCTATTTCAAAAGATCACGTACAATACTAGCAGTTCTGTCCGGTAACTTAAGTTATAGCCCGTTGTCAAGTACACGTGAGTACAAAGTCATTGCTCCATCAGTGACATGTTGCCTGCTTCACAGGCTGTTCCAGCACCCATAGTGATGCAGACTTGTTGTATTGTCCAATTACCTGGGCTGATATGAACAGGTTACTGACCTCGTTGTAGCAGACACCAGTCTAATGTGACACATTATCGGCCAGTGCTGGGTCGCGTCCCTAGGACAATAGCGGAATGCAAAGCTTACGGCTGCACAAACAACAAGCGAGAACACATGCTTTCTGCTCAATCTCACTCGCTGACTCCTGCTTGTTTACTTGCACTCCATCACCCGGAATCAATGATGGTACGTCATGGTCGGCAGTGGCTGCTCCCCATATGTTCTGCCCCTGTGTGTAATTCACGTAATAAAAAGGTCCAGTGTGGTGCATTTATGGCAATTTTTTAAAATGTTTTTACAGAATTTGCACTTCTCTTGTTTATTCAGGGTTCCCGCGGGGTCTTAAAAAGTCTTAAATTTACAAGTCTGCATGTAATGCCTTTAAAAAAGTCGTTAAAAGGTATTAAATTTGATTTGGTAGGTTTTAAATTATGTTGCCATAAACTCGTTCATTGTATTATGTTTAAATGTGTCTGGGAAATGTCCAAGCTGCAAAGAAAGAAACATTAGTCCTACTCAGTTCCACCCGTTCCAACCTGACAATTTATATTGAAATTAGGAACCAATTATTGTTAACTTTGCAGCCCCCAGTGAGAAATGATCACAGAACATTCAGCCTATCAGTCATACATTTTTGCCCATATGGCCATGAAATAGGCTGTGAAATAGTCATTAAATTCTGTTGTAAGTAGTCTTAAAAAGGTCTTAAAAAGTCTTAATTTTAACTTGTAGAAACCTGTAGGAACCTTGTATTATGTAATACAAAGCATGACCAGTACAGGTTCACTTTAATACAGGTTTCTTTTCTTGTTTTGTCCCTGTGTTTCAACCTTAGCCTTGCACAGTTCCATGCCTCAGCAGCCTTCTCGACCCAGTCACAAGGCAGCACCTCTTCATCCGAAACCCCCCCAGCAGCAAACAGCACCTCCACAGCAGCAGCCAACCCTACAACAGCAGCAGCAGCAACAGCAGCAGCAGCAGCCGCAGCAGCTCCAGCCTCCATCGGCAGCCCCACCACAGCACCAGCTCCCCGCTCAGATCCTTCATCCTTCTCAGCCCCTGCACCAGCGGCCCATGTCTCCCCCAACTCTCACACCCCAGGGCTTGCTTTCTTCCCAGCCTCCTCAGATGTTGCTTGAGGATGACGAAGAGCCTGGGTCTACAACCCCTATGAACCAAGTACAGTTATACCTGCAGCAGTTTCAGCAGGCCCGTCAGCCCCAGCAGTCCATGCAGTCGCTCCAGGCGCAGGCTCGCCAGCAACAGCAGCCAGGGCAGACATCTCTCCTGCAGTCTGTCCAGGGGCAATCGCAACTGTCCTCTCAGACCCCACTGCCTCCCACACAGCTCCCTGTTCAGTCCCAGGCACAACCCACAGCATCACATCAGCCCCCACCCCAACAAATGCCACTTCACCAGGCACGCCACATGCAGCACACTCAGCAGCAGCCGCAGCAGCTGAATTACCAGCAGGGTCCAGGACTAGCTGGTCAGTCCCAGGGATCACAGCATAAGGTATCCATGTCCACAAACAAACAACAGCAAATCATCCAGCAACAGCAAGAGCAGCCCTCCCCTCGTCCAAGCAAGGCTGACCCGTACAACACAGGTGAGACATAAAAGATGAAGCCAGAATGAATAGTTGTAACTACTACTTAAATGGATATTGGCTCTTTAATTAAATACTGGTTGAAGTACAACACCTAGGGGTGTGCAGTGTAGCTGGAAAATCGGTTTTAAGTGCAACTTTGCTATCATGGATCTAACTCCACCATCTACGTGATTTTGTAAAGTGTTACCAGTTGGAAAGCGGCTGACAGGCGGGTTCATGGAGTTGGATGTCCAGGTGTGGATGTGTGTGACAGGACTAGTTCAGGGACATGTGTTTGAAAGGCAATCATAACACCTATCCAAAATCATTAGCATCTGAAAGGATTAGTTTTGGTTTTGTACTGATTTACTTCCTAAAGAGACATCTCTAAAAACAACCACTATCATTTAAAGTGTAAGTTCTTTCTCTTTTACCTTGTTTATTCTTGCCCACAAGGAATTGAAGCCCTGAGGTGCTCTTCAACTCAATTAGACTCGCCCACTAATAACAGCAATTCTGTGTCTGCCTCGGTTGTAAAGCCCAGTTGTGTTACTGTGTGACTGTTTTTTAACACATTAGTTCAGATCCAAACTGACATACTAGTTGATCAGAGCAGGGATGAAAGATATTCAATTAGAGGTATTTTCACACCAATGCAGCGGTGGCTAAAAGAGCTTCAGCTCACCATTAGAAACTAGATAAGGGCTTAAAACTATATTAAAACAGAAGGATTGTTATATGTTTTGCAAATATGTGTATCATCACATTTAAATAACATAAACCAGGTTACAACTAAAAAAAAACAGGTTTAGAATCCCTTTCACTTCAGTTGACATTGATAATTGTTAACTTAGAACCTGTAATGAAGTATTTAAAAAAAAAAAAGACCAGGAGAAAAAAGTTTAACATCTGTTTTTACCATATTTATTATTATCTGTGTGTCTTTACTCACTCTGCTGGTGGTTGTCATACCAGTCTTGTTTAGGTTAGTATTAACGTTTTTCTGAGTTGCTACCATCTTACCAATCAGCAATAATTTCCCATTAATTACGATAGATTACATATGCTGTGGTTGTGTGATTTGTAAACTATTTGTCACTCATGACTTACCGGTAGATATTATGTTTTACATGAATGGTAATAACGCAGTGGAACAACACAAAACAATGTAGCAACAATGATGCACAATCCATAATCAAAGAATTTGATTATCTGTTCATGATCTAGACAGGGAGCATGCTTGATGTTTACTCTTGCACCCAGAGTCGTGCTTTCATGACTGCATTCAGGTGACTCTGTTGTACATTTAATGAGGCAAGTTATTTTAATTGATGAAGCATTTTTGCTCAGGTTTTATGACACCTTTACTTCTGTTGACAGGTCACTTGAGGGACAACCCATCTCCTCTCATTATGCATTCCCCACAACTCCCCCAGTATCCAACCGTGTCTCACCAGTCTCCACCTCAGAACATGCAACCCAAAAAGGTGGGAAACCTGCACAGGCTGTATTTCTGGAAACAGTTACATTATTGTATGTCTGAGTCTGACTTTGACTCCATCTTCTCTCCATGTAGCAGAGGGCCCCTGGGCCCCAAGTTGGTTTGAAGGAGGAGAAACTTCCTCCATCACCAGTGATGAGAGGCGAGCCATTTAACCCTGCCATGAGACCAGATCACCACAAACATCCTGAAAACAAGCCTTCTCAACCAGGCCATGGCCAACCGAGTGAGCACCAGAACTTTTTAGAGATTAAACATTTTTAAGAGCTAAAAATGACAGAAAATAACCCAGCATTGTTTGTTTGTACTTGTGTTGAGTAGATGTGAAGTCCATGGACAGCTCCTCACGACCTGTCATTCGTTCATCAGAGCCCATTGGGCCCCCCCCTTCCCTGCAGGACAAGGATAAGTATAAGCAAGAGTCCAAGGCGCCAGTTGCACCCAAAAAGGTCCAGGTAGGTGGAGGAGTCTGTCTGCACACGAGTTGGAACTTCATGAGACTTCTACTTTTGATTGAGTGACGACTGATGAGCTTCTCCTCTCCTGTGTTTGTCATCCAGGATGTGAAACTAAAAAACATGGGCTCATGGGCAAGCCTGGCACAAAAATCTACATCGGCGCCCTTATCTGCAGTGAAGTCATCAAGCGATAGTTTCGAGCAGTTCCGCCGTGCAGCCCGGGAGAAAGAGGAGAGGGAAAAGGCCTTGAAGGCTCAGGCTGAACAGGCGGAGAAAGACCGGCTACGCAGAGAGCAGGACAAACTACGGTATGCTCATCCAGACATAGGCTAAAGATTAGACAGATAGCAGTTTCAACATTTACAACAGCCAGACATGTATAGTATTTTGCCTGTGGATGGTGGGAAAGTGTGTCAAAAGTTGCTGTAATCTGCCCTCTAGTGGCCATATTTCAAGATGGCGTAAAGGAAAACAATGTAGATGGTTTCAGATGGGGACTATAAAATGACAGTTTCTTAACATTAATTGTATGCATCATAGTGCTTCTGTCAGGGTTTTAAAGTCTAAAATGCATTCATCTTAATTTTAGGTATTAAAATCATAGAAATTATTGACATGTCTTAAAAATGAATCAGACTATTAAGTTTAATTTTATGAAACTGAAGTAGCTTCAGTCTTTGATGTAATAGATTGGTTACATTCGTGTTGTCTTCCATTTCAATGTTCGTTAGAGATTTTCTTGTGCTCAGACGAGTAGAATTGAGGAAAAATGTTTTGTTTTTGGTTTTTTTACCTGCTGACGGTTTCAGCTGTAGTTTCAGTCTTCATCTGAGCTGTCAAACACTTCCTGGTGTGATGTGTCTAAAAACAGCTGATCGGGCCGGGAAACTTCTCAAGATGAAATTTCCCGACCCAGCCGTGTCTGTCTGTTCCCCCGCCACTGGTGATGTCCTAGGTATGTGGGAGCGTGTATGCCCCCTCGTTCCTGTTCATGGTGTTGCTCCCACGTTTTCTTATTTCGATGACCTCCTTGATCCATCTTTTGAATTTGTTGGCTCGATCAGCTGTTTTTAGACACGTCACACTAGGAAGCGTTTGACAACGCTGATGAAGGCTGAAGCTACAGCCGAAACATCAGCAGATAAAAAAACAAAACAAAACATCCTTCCTCAATTCTACATGTCTGATCACAAGAACATTTCTAACTAACTTTCAGTCTGCATTATGAAATGACAGGATTTTTCACAGCTTTTTCAGCACTTGTAGAAATAAGCTCCAAGAGTTACTTTCATTTAATGTGGATGCACCATCAGTAAGATCTGATCAGTGCATTTACTGCCTTCTTGTTTGAAGCTTGTTAAAAGTTCCTTACACCATGCAGAGCTTTGAATGTAAAAATAGAGATATGTTAAAAGTCAGAAAAGCATAACACCCCTTCAGGAAGCCACCAGCGCTTTTCCAGCATTATCCAGTATTGTTCTATATTCATATTGGAAGCATCAAGAAAGTTCAGTAAGAATGTGCAACAGGTCTTACAGTTCATCCATTAAAAAAGGTTAATTTGTTAAAACCTGCAGAACCCAGTTAGCAGAATGTGACGACTGACAATGATTGCCTCATACAACTGTTTTGTCTCTTTTGAAAATAACTTTTAAGAGTTTGTGCTAGAAGTTGGTTTTATCTGTGGTAAAACAGCATTCTCTTCATCTTGTTGAGCCTAGTGTCGTGCCATATGCTGCTATAAGGATATTTTCCACAGCTGTGAACTCCCTGTGGTAATATGAAACTGATTCCACTTGATCTGACCTTATGTTTTCTAGAGGTCGAGATGAAGAGGACATTATGGAGCCGACCAGAAGGGTGCACGAGGAGCCACGTAGGCGTCTGGAACAGCAGCACATCCCAGCCCCGTCGCAGCAACAACAACAGCAGCAGCAGCAGCAGCAAGAGCCTCCGCCGGCCGCTGTCCAGCAGCCTCCTCAACCCCCCACACCACCTCAACCTGCCACACAAAACCCATTGGACCAACAGAGGGAGCTAGCACGCCGCCGTGAGCAGGAGAGGAGGAGGCGAGAAGCTGTAAGAGGCTCTTTAGTTTTATGGAAACTAATATAATGTTAATACCATGCAGTAAACAAGATGTGACTAAATGTGAACGACTTATTTAAAGCTCAGGAGCAATACACGTATTATAGTTTAATTTACATTTGTAGCAGCAGAAACAATTTTCCACATGCTGGAGATGCACTGAAGCATACTGAATATAAAATAAATGCTTACTTGTTGGGTTTTTTTCCTTTCCTTTTCCAGATGGCAGCAACTATCGACATGAATTTCCAAAGTGACTTAATGGCTATATTTGAGGAGAACCTGTTTTAAGAAGAGCTACAACTGAAACGCAACTGCAAAAAAAAAAAAAAAGGAAAAAAAAAAAACAACAAAAAGACTTGGATAATGTAGACTTCTGAAAAAGAGACAAAGAGATTTGGAGCCAACTCGCCACAGAGGAACCTGGACTGTATTTAGGCCCGACTTGCCCTCGGTGGGCCGTCACAGCTTGTGTCACCCCTGTGGACTTGAACACACATAAGAAAATGAGGAAGGGTGCATCATTTTGGATGTCATTTCCTGGGAATTTGGGTTTGCCTGCCTGAAATCTCCTAAACGGAGAGAAAGAACCCATGTTGGCACAGTTGCCTTTGTCACACTTTGTTTCAGTGTGCGTGGTTGCAACAAAAACTGCAAGAATAGACATCCTAATAACTATGAAAATGCTCTGATAATGTACTGACAGACTGTGCAGAGGCTTTTTGAAACTGCCAGATGTCTAAGGTGGTGAAGAAGACTGGTCTTTTATGTTGTTATGTTTTTGTTTGTTGCAAGTGAACACGACTTCCATACTGTAAATCATGTATATTTCTCAGCAGAGAAGGTACAGTTTGCCTTACACCTCTTTCCTAAACAGACCATTATGTTCTGTGGCCTGCACACACGGACAAACCAATAACATTTACAACCAGGAGTAGGAGCAGTGCAGACCTTTTTTTCATCGTCTAGTATCTACTGTAAAGAAGTATTTTCTTATACTACAATAACTGTTATTTTGGATCTTTTCTTTCCTCTTTAGGTCTTTGAATCTTCACACCGACACACTCCACCACCTATGTCTATGCCAAACAACCCATTCTCTTATGCTAAATTTCTTGTCCTGAAACATGGTAGGTAGCTAGAGAAAATCCCTGAATATATGCATTATGATAGTTCCAATAAGTATTTATCAAAGACAGATCAGTTAAAGTTTTCAGTCTGCCTTGTATTTTTTATTTAAACCTAGAACAGGAGCTTGTTCACAGAGGAGAGGAAAAGTCCAGCAGTTCTGAGCTTTAGTTGGAATATGATTTCACTACAGGTGTCGTACCGTTATTTGTATTGCACTTAGAGACGTAACGTTGGGAATGTTCATATCATTGGCCTGTTCTCAAGAATCACACTACTAGATCAGTTGACAGAATAATAATACGAGGAACCCCTTTTCGTTCTCTCTGTCGGCCACAGTTTTGAGGCAGCAGGAGGTCAATCGGGGAGTAAGACAAACACTTAACACCTTTCTGTAGATGTTACTTGAATCAGGTTAGTTAAAAAAAAAAAAAAAAATAGCTGAAGGGACCGAAAGGAGCTCCACGTTCGGAATCAAATTGTCTTCGAAATCACTGGGGACACACTGACAAAACAAAATAAAAACACAAATGATACAGAAGTAAAGAAACGCTGAAAAAAGTTTTGATTTCTATCTTTGTTCTTGTTCGATAGTGGATGTGAGTTATAATTCTGTTCTCGGAGACACTGTTTGGCCAGGGGATGATGTGAAACTTGAATGCATCTTATCCTCTCCGCTTGTCTCTTATGGTGTTTTTCTCCAGTGCCTGTATTGTATTGCAATTCTCGTTGGCTTATATTACACTTTGAGGGAGGGGGAGGGGGACAGAAAGGGG
>JAPQRP010000029.1:31985752-31995998 GCA_037367295.1 Apogon hyalosoma | reverse complement strand
CCCCCCCCCTTCCCAAAAAAAAAAAAAAAAAAAAAAAAAAAAACCTTAAAAAAAAAAAAAATCAGTTTGAGGCATGACAACACCACACAGAGAGACACAGATACAAATAGAATTCCCTCCTCTCCTCCTCAAACTGAAAAGGTGGCTGTGCACCAACTTTAGAGACACAGAGTAGCATTATTACATTGCTGAACGTGGTATTTTTGGTTTTGGTACAACAGAAGGTTGTAGTGTGTTGCCTCGGGCTCACAAGCTTCAATGTTTTGCGATGGGAGGGAAATCTCAGTTGAACCCCACCCACTGTGTCACTGGCTGGAGGAAGCATCCAGTCTCTTTTAATGCTTGCAAAGGTCAGAGGGCACCAGCCAGTTTTGACTTCGACATCCCAAGAACACTGTACACACGCCCACACGGAGACACACACATCATAGCAATACATGATGCACTTTTTCCTTTTTGGTCTGACTGTAATAATTATACCCTTTATTTTTTTTTGTTAATAAAAACGAAGCTAAAAACTCGGAAGGTTTAATGAAAACAATTTCACGCCTAGAAGTCCTACATGCATGGAAGACAGTCACTTTTCTAAATTCATGTCACGTTTGTCCCAATAACACATCAGTGCCCCAAAATCTATCTGTCCTTCTTCCTCCTAACATCATGTAGATGCTTTATTGAGCTCATTTTTGGTGGTGGCTGGTGCATTCTTGGTGAAACAGCATTAGAAAATAGCCTACAATCAAATAAACTAGTGGACAGAAAGCAAGAAGTAAAGTCTACAAGCCATCTACCGACACCCTCTATTGGTTAGCAACGAAAAGCGCTATTAGTTACATCCACTCAACCAAAGATATTCTCCTCTCTCTGCCCTTTCCTCCTCTTCTCACCAGCCCTCTTCTCACCTGTCCTGCCTGGTTTAGAACAGTGATCCCCTTTACTACCCTTTCACAGGTAGCATCACCCGTTACATGGATGCTAACTTTTGTGCTTGACACGTTTTATGTCAGCTTACTATGGGAAAAATGACTTAAAAGAAACGTGTGTGTACGTGGGGGAGCATGCACATCAGTGCATAACTCGATTAGTCACTTTGAAATCTCCAACAGAATGAAACATCAAGCTAGAAGGATTGGAAGATAGAACAGTGTCTTGTGTTGACTTGGCAGAGGTGATCTTGGAGGAACAGATGTGTTGACAACTACTGGGGCAGCACTTTGGTACGAGCAAGGTGAGCAGAGCTCCCTGGTGATCCGTATCAACAGTTTGGCTGTCGAATGCCAAGGCTTCAAGAGATACAGGCAATCACACACAGTTTTCCAAAGCAAAAGGGTCGAGTGCAGAGGTCAACAGCACGTGGACAAGCTGTGTGAGTACTGTGTGAAGGTAACGTGCATATACACATAATGTACAGACATCATGATCATCTACACGGCTGGATCAGTGGTTTTCAAAAAGTCCTTGATAGGAAAGATGTTGTCTATCTGTCTAAGCATCATTGAGCTCCACACCATTTTTCATTCTGAGTTACACAGATTCTATCATCAAAGTGGAGCCGAGGTGATGAATTCCTCTTAACTATTGTTCGGCTGTTCTGTGTTCCAGCACAGGGTGAGTTTATGAAATGTGAGCACAGCCTTGCCTGGCTGTCTGAGAAGTGATGTTGTAAAAATGTAAGGAGAGGATGGTAGTCAAAGCAGACCACAGTAGGAATGAAGTGATGGCAGGAAGAGCCACCGAATCAGTTGGAGGTGTCGGAGTGGTCGCTGCCAGGAGGACCAGGAGGGGAGGTGACTGAAGGGGTGTTGGTGGTGTCCTGCCAGCTGTTAGCCTGCAAACACAGTCAGGGAAGAACACAGTCTGCATAAAATGTCAGTTTTACAGTAAGTACATTCAATCATCTGTTTTTGTGCTTATTATCCCTGTGAGCCAGATGAGCTTTGCTAGTTTAGAAGTTACAGAAGAAAAGGAAGAACTACTGGATAAAACATAATAGTTTCTACACTTTTCTTCTTAGGAGTGGTGATTGGTTCGTTATCAGATCTAAGTGAACACTGATTAGGTCATTTCTAGCTTAAGGACTGGCATTTTTGTGGAAAAACAGGATATGAGAGACATGAGAGCTAATGTAAGTGTAAACAAATAATATTTTAGCTGTAGTATTTGCTTGACATTGCAATTGTTCAAAGAATGCTGGGTGACAGGATTATATATATTATGTGACCACAGATTATGACTGTACTTTTATCTTTGTTGCGTCACAAATCACAATTTTTAGAGCAATTTTTTTTAATATCATTTGAGCAATGTTTTATTCTTTATATACACTATTTATTTATTTTTTTATTGAATTTACAGATAGTGTGCAATATTGGAATTTGCATTATTCACTATAGATTCAGATCAGGATATGAGGTTTGGGTCATACTGTACATCCCTGGAGATTTAGTAACCATAATCATTTAGTAATCATATCTTTGGACATGCATATCACCTATGTCCACACCTCCTTCACCTGAATAAGCTCCATGGCTAGACCCTAAGCAGGTAACCTGGCTGAATGTGAACTTTGTCATTTAACCCACACGACTGACAGTTTCTGTACTCACATCCAGGCGATGAGGGGTGTAGAGGCCACTGCCCGACAGCTCCTCATAACCGGCCGTCAGGTGTGTAGCACGGTGCAGGGTATCCACCTATCACACACAAAAAATAGCAAAAATCTATAAATAAAGCAATGCCAACTAATGAGTTTCCTATGGCTTTACCTAAAACACCCAGGTTGAACAGAGGGGCAGTTTTCATGAATGTTACACCTCCAGTAAACATGACTCTACATCAAACCCCCAGTGCTCAAATTTCCATTGTCTAAAAACCAGCAACTAAAGCCAAAAGCAAATCCTATACTTGGGGTTATTGTTATATTATCTGACAGTAAATCCCTTAGCAGTAGAAATCTGAGAATCCCACCAGAAAAACAAAACACTACTACAGCTACTGCTACTAACAGACAATCACAGGGACAGCCGGGTTGGAGGGAATTTTTTTGGCATAACAACATGGGTGGATACGGAGAGATCGTATGAAGGGATATAAAAGGAGGGCAGGTAAAGGTGACAGATGATGCAGGAATGGCTGAAGGATGGTGAGGTGGGCCATTAACCAGAGGGTCACTGAAACATGGGAGTTGTCCAGCTACGATGTTTTAAAAAAAACTTTGATTAAGGATTCTACACTGGACTCTCAGGTATAACTACAGCAGGATATACTACATTTCTACATTGAAATAACCTCAAACTGACATTCCTCTGGAATGAAGTCTTCAGGGATCACAAAGAGCTAAGAAAAGTCACTATTTTCACATTTGGGGAGGGGATGGTGGGGGCAGTTTCTGAGGAGAGGTTGGGGCTAAAAGGAGCTAGTCTATAGGTAGGTGTCCAGGGATACTGGGGTGACGGCATTGAGGTCAGCTCTGCAGCCGTCCTCAGTGCATACCTGCGGCTGTAGAGAGGGGGCGATGTTGAGAGCCTCCCCGTTGAGGGAACGCAGACCAAGGTAGGCGTCGCCTGTGTGAGACAAACTGAATGACCCCGGTGACCCTGCAGGCAATATATATAGCCAAAAGCCAATCAGCTGCACCATAGTGCCTTGGGGTCAAAAAGTCGCCTGTGGTCACGGACAACCACTACTGGACATAAATCCTCCTCCAACAACAAGCTTCAACATGAGGGTCACCCATCTCTGGAAGCATATTCTGATTAATTATGTTACAAGTCTAGAAGCCTGATTTCTCATTTCCATATTCACATACACCAATAAGAAGAACAAAAAAGTGAAAGACCAGGGAGAACCTAAAATCATAAAATACATCCAACTGTTTGGATACTTCATTGCACCTGTTCTGATGAGCAGTCTGCCTGTTGTTTGAATTACACTTCTAATAAATGGTAAGGAGAGTTGAAGGTGACACAAATATTAATTTCCATGAAATAGATACTAAAGTACAGTCAGGACACACTGGCCAGGACAGTCTGACAATACATCAAGCCATGGATGAATAACGGCTACACTGTGCTTTAAACGAAGTGCTGCTGAGAATGACTAGCCGCCAACAGGATGCTAGTTTTCTAGTTGTCAGATGTGTTCATTTTAACCACATTTTAATCACTCTCAATTTCTGAACATGCTGTAAATGGTTACTTCTGCTTTTTTATCAACTCACACTCTACGCAGGTGGTGTTTAACACTTCAGGAAATACTGGCTGGAAACCTGTAGGTAGTTGCCTGAAACAGCTTAAAACTGAAAAAGCTACAACTCAAATGTGAATGATCACCTACCTGGTCCATTCAATTTCCTTAGCAAATTGAGGTGACTATAAAATTATTATGTGCTATGTGTTAAGTAATCATTTAAAAATCAGAATGGATTGAACAGACAGATGCAAAGATTTATATAACTTGTACAAAACCAATTCAACATGCAAATTAAATAAAAGGCAATTTGCAGAGAAGCAATATGACAGATGGACAGAAAGCATTTGAAGCAGATATCAAGTCAGTTCCTCACAGTGATATCAGCGATTATCACAACAAGCAATGTTCACATGTTCAGTATGAAAATACAGTATGAAAACATGCAAAATACTGCACTGTTCACTGTAGCTTACGATTACTCGCAGTAGGGTTGTATACCACATTGGCTGTGATGTTGTTACCATTCATTTAGTGCAAAATAATTACAATCTTTGACTCTAACAGTGTGCCAACTGGCAGAGGAGAAATTTGTGTAGTGTGGGTTTCCTTTCCTTTTGAACAATCACATCAGTGGATTACACAACCCTATCTTAATGTTTGTGTAGGAATGTAAGTGTTTGTAGAGGAGCTGTCGCTTGGTAATGAGAAGTAGTGGGTTTGGGGTCAAGTGAGATGGAGGATATGGTACCTGAGTTGGGTGTCGCCGGAGAGTTAGCCTGGCTAGCCTGCGCTGACACATTGGCAGCATCCACCGCTGTCTTAACTGCGTAGAGGTTTGCTTCCTCCTGGAACTTACCAATGTTCTTCTTGTAGCGTATTCTCTTGTTGCCAAACCAATTAGAGACCTGAGGTGCAGAGAGTTGTCAGATATTCAAATGTACAGTTTCATCAGCATTCATTTCACATCAGAGTTGTGGCTGCCTCAACTAAACAATGTTAAACAAGGAAAACACATTTTAAGTTTTGTTGCTCTGCTTATTGTAGCATTTTTTATTATAGTGAAACAAAAAGCAAAACAATGCATTTAGTCTTTTTTTTTTTTTTTTAAACTGCTAGAAACAGTCTGTTGAGACAGGTAAATATAGAATTTCAACAACCAAAATAACCTCATTTACACAAAAATAGATACAGTGTCTTATCACTGGGACAGTATTTATGTGAGTGCTAATTCACCTGAGATACAGTGATCCCACACTTTTTGGCCAGTTCTTCCTTAGCTTCCTCACTAGGGTAAGGGTTAGACAGATGGGAGTAGAAATACTCGTTCAGCACCTCTGTAGCTTGCTTGTTGAAGTTGCGCCTCTTACGTCTGACACACAGAGAAAGGAAATAATGAACAATATGCTTGGAATGTCCCTGCTTGACATAGCAATGCACAAATTACATCCATCCTGAGCAATATAACAAACTATTTAATATGTGCACACTCTCTTGCATAAACACATGCACAGATTACTAAACAGACTACAACAGGCCTACCTGGCATCCAGGAAACGTGAGCGGAGGATCATGACTGCCTCACAGGTGCTCTGTTTGAGCTGCATCTGAATGGAGCTGAACTTGCGGTGGATGATGGCCACCATGCGCTCAATCTCCTTAGGAGAGATGGGCCGTGTGCGAGACTGCTCTCTCAGCAGGTTCATTACATGGTTGGTGAACTCGCTGCATGCCTGGACGAGGGAGACAGAAAGGAGGTGAATGGTGGTGTTTAAAAAAAGCACGTACAGATTCTATCCATCGGAATGAAATAATTTTGATGATGCCATGCAGACCTAGTCTCTCTGACTCTTCTCCTGATCATTTGCCTTCGTCTTTGTTATAGGGCACAGCAATAGTTTTTGTTAAATTTGTTCTGCTTGACCACAGCCTTTGGTGATTCCCACACATGCATCAGTGAGGCCCAACTAAGATATTTAGTGTTTTTGTATGTTTCTGAAGAGGACATTCTATCAGGTTTAAAGAAAATTATAATTAAGAACAAGTGTTACTGCAAAAATTTATGTTGATACTTTATAATCTAGTCAACATTCAATTCGGAAAATACACTTTAAATTACTGTGACAATAAATACTAAAGATGCACCATTTTCCGTCCACATGAAATACTGTAGGTGATTTCACAGTCTTTGCACTGTTAGCTGGAAAAGGCTTTATCTGGTCATTACTGACACAAAAGCAGCACAAGTAAAGTAGCTGCAGGAATCAAATTCCAACAACAATACAGCAGGTGACGGAAGTGATTAAAATATCTAGTATTTAAAATACCAGTTACGAGAGAACCTGAGGTAATCAGTCTTCAGGTACAGGTACATAGGTAGAATTACATTTTTTATAGTCTAGCATGACACTAGATGTCTGTGTATTAGTTTGCTTCCAGACAAAGATAAATAGGAGTTAAGGGTCTCATTCCTGTAAAATGACCAGAATTTAATATACTATTAATGTATATGAATATTCTACATAAGGGGAGACCTCTCTATGTGGAGTTTGCATGTTCTCCCCCTGTCTGCGTGGGTTCTCTACGGGTACTCCGGCTTCCTCCCACCGTCCAAAGACATGCACTTAATGGCTTAATATAAACTGCCCAAAGGTGTGAATATGACAGTGAATGGCAGTTTGTCTTTATATATTAGCCCTGCGATATACTGGTGACACATCCAGGGTGTACCCTACATTTGCCCAGTGGTAGCTAGGGTAACCTCCAGCACCCTCACAACCCTCTCAAGGATTAAGCGGCTCAAAAAATGAATGCATTCTACATGACTCAGAGATTTTTTATGTGACAAACCTGCTCATATTTTTCCAGCTCAGAGTGATATATCTGACGGATCTGGGCAAGTTTGGCTCTGTAGTCAGAGTGTTCAATGCTGCTGTCTGTGGGTGAGCCCCCTGCCGCTGCTGCTGCTGCGGCCGCTGCAGCTGATCCACCACCTTTCTCCGGTCCTGACACACCCTCTGCTAGCAGCATGTTGTCCAGCCTCATGATCTGAGGATCTGGGGGATCCTCCTCTTGCACTCCTCGTATACTCAGCACTAGATGAGAGAAGAGAGAAAGACAAAAAGTCAGTTTTAAGAAAATCTATGGACATTGTAACACTACGCGAAAGATAGAAATCCTTCTGAAAAAGCCTGTTGGTTCAAAAGTTTTTAAACTGACAGGCCACACATATTCCATTCAAAAAGGCCAATACTGTGGGTTTTATGGGTGAATAGGAAAATGCTTTATCACTGATAAAATTCAAAGAAGTGCAGCCCTGTCAAAACCCAGTCAAGTTTCTCCCCTGAGTCATTGCTTTGAGCGCCTGGCTGAATTCTCAATGAGCCTGAACTTCCTCTGTATCAACAGCAGAGGGCACTGTGGCCCCTTTGTGGAGGGCTGCCAGGGATAAGGGCATGAGGCATGGGACCAGTAATGGGAGTGCATGTGCTGTCACTATGAGCCCCAGTGGCCATAAGTATAGTTATCAGTCGCTGCTCTCCACCACTGTATTATACCAGGACCTCTGTCAGCCTGCAGCCATGCTCTCATCTCTCTCTCCCTTTCACACATACACACACATGCTCCCTTACACACTTCGCTTTTGAAAAGTTTCTAGTAGACAACCATCTGTTTTTTAGAGCCTGAAGTGTTTAATACCTAACTACAGTTTCTCCTGCTACTTTAACTTCTAAATCATTCAGCTTGGTATACACTGCACAAGAAAGAGTTTGACTTCAATTGACCAAGTAGATTAAAAAAAAAAAAAAAGCCCAACTACAACTTTTGTCAACTTGCAAATAAGAAGAGGAGTTCTACTAATAATGTCATTTATTTGCATATACACAGTATGAAAGTAAGTGAGCTGGTGTTGGAATTAATAATTAATATGAAGGGTTCAAAAACCTAATTTTGTTTCATGCAGCTTATGTTAAACACATACACATATATATGTTTCTATTTCTATCTGTCAAATTAGAAACAAGGTAGAAATCAATTTAAACAGTGAGGAAAGAGACAAGGTTCACAATATGGAAGACAAGATTAATCCCAGTGGAAACTGTGTGGTGTTATGTACATGTCCTCTTTAAGGATTACACTAGTTAGTCAAAGCTCATCATCAAAGGTGAGGGCGTGCATAAACATCCTTATTCAGAGCTCCTCTTCTTAGCCTACTGCCAACAGCCTTCTGAGTTTTTTACCCACTAAATTCTTTGGTCTTGTTTTTTCTTACTTGTATGTAGTTTGTTCTGCTTTAAATGAATAAACTACACAGAAAAACAAAACCATCTTATGTGTTATGTTCTTTATGTGAAGTTTCATCATGGAGTCATGTTAAAAAGAGAGTTTGAAGCTGTGTTTTGGAGCAGTCAGAGCCCACAAATGAGTGTAACTGCACTATAGAGCTAACAGATGTGAAAGAAATGAGGACAAAAACAGTTTTGCCTTAAGTTACCGAGTGCGAAAGCAGATGAGTTTTCAAACTTCATTTGATAAATGAGTCTGTTCCACCATTTAAGGCCTCTCTTAGCAAAGTGTCCAACTTTCCCTCTCACCCCCCTCTTTTCTTGTTCCTTCTTGCTGTTTCTTTCCCTCTGCTTTGGTCTCTTCTCTCTCCAAGGCACATTCCTGCTCTGCTGCTCCCCCATCTCAGGGCTCAGGAATGCAGCAGACCCAGCCGCCTGAACTAATGACCCTGATTCGCCCATCTCTTTCCCTCCTCTTTTTCTTTCCTTTTAGTCATTCACAATCTATTCACTTTGCTGCTTAGGCAGATAACCTATAGTTTATCCACTGATCAAAAGTGTTTATTTTGTACCTGTTGAATCAACGTGATCTCTACAAATACTTTTCTGCAAATACTGTGCTCTTGTGTTAGACTTGTGCGTGTTCTGACAAAGTTCAGGCCACCGTGCCTCAGACAGTACAGACTATCCGTAACAATGTGTTTTGTTTTCTGCACTGTCCATTCAAAAAATGTACAACTGGCCAACAGTGAAGAGGGCAACTGTGGCTCTTGAAGCTTCTCACCTCTTCCCCCTCCCTTTTGCCCCCACTCCTCATTATGGCCCCCAGCTGTAGCCTAATGCCCCTACATTCCCCTAATTACTCCAATTAAGCTGTGATTACCCACAATTGCACTCATGCACAGTCTAGTGGCCTAGTGGTATTACAGCAGCTGTTGAAATGAGTTAAATACTACACTGAAAATGTCTAATATGGAAGCAGGTAAAATTGGAGTTAAAAAAAACAAACAAAAAACTCATAGTCACTCACTTGCCAAACATTAGCATCCTACAAAACAAACAAACCTGCAGGTATGGGAGCTTGCTGGTTAATTTGCTCTGAAATCTAAGCAACACTTCCGTTTGATCAACTGGCTCTTGTCATTGCCACTGTAAAGGTTCATTAACTAAGAGACTAAAACTCAGAGTGTGTGAGTAATGGTAGTTACATTCTATTTTTTTATACAAAGACACAAGTGTAAGGCCCATAACCTGCATCCACAGCTCTTAGAAAATCACACCATTATGCATGTTACCACCCTAGCTGGGTTGTGTGGCATTGAGAGACGGAGCGAGCAACACATACTATGAAATATTCAGGGTATCCAGCTGGGCTTTCACTGCATACATAATCATTCTCATTTCTGCACAGGCAATGCTGAAACGGTGTGCTGTACAGGCACAACACACAAAATATGAAGCCGTGCAACTAAGGGTGAACAACCTAACCAATAGAGTAGTGCTGTACATTAACTGTAATGCCTTCCGCACATAGGGATAGATAAGACTTAAACGCAGTCAGTATATCATTGCTCAGCTCATAGCACAAGCTTTATCCTTGTCTGTCTTTTCCCTCGCTAGCATCCCCTTTTTCACTCTGTCTCCCCTCAACACAGTTCCCCTCCCCCCTCGCCCTTTCAGCGCACCCCCACCCCCCCCCCAGTGCCCCCCCGCCTCCCTCTGTGCTCCATATCAGGCGAGTTCTCCCTGGGAGCCGCCATCCCTCCTGCTGT
>JAPQRP010000029.1:31953670-31978750 GCA_037367295.1 Apogon hyalosoma | reverse complement strand
GCACTCAGAGGAATTCACCTCCCATCCCCCACGCCCCACCTCCCCTTCTCCTCCACCACCATTACATTACCATATCAAAGCCCTGAGTTCAGAGCAAGTCTTCTCTTTCAAGAATGGGAGCGAGGCAGAGGGAGGGAGGGGGAGAGGACAAGACCGAAGCAGTAGGAGTAGACCCAAGACTGAGTTTGCTTTTATCCTCATTCAGTGTGTGCGTATGCGTGTGAGTGAGTATGGATGTGGGTATACTGACACAAGTGCATGTTTATTAGTGAAAAAAGACTGCAGAAAATCTGTGGAGATACTACATGACTACTGATTGGGTCTACTACAAGCCGCACTGGAAAGAAGTCAATTCACATTCCAGAGGTACATAATGGGGCCTGCAGGGGGTCTGATGGAGTAGCAGAGAAATGCCAAAGCAGGTATACGCTGCAGTTAGGAGGGCACTATGTGGCAGATGGCCAGCAGAGTACAGGCAAATCCAAAGATCTTTATAACCCACGATGGTATTTTCACCTCAAGCATGAATCTTTTGTTAACCTGCGTCTGTGCTGTGTCTGTTTTTCTGCTCAACTTACTGTAGGAGTATAGACCCTCTCTCTACAATACTGGGAGACTAAATGTGAAAATCAAAGTGAATGGCATTAGGGTAAATAAGACCACTGGTTGCCTGGGAAACCATGTACCCTGCCCCACTCACTCAAGCCTAGCCTTTACTTTTCTCCAATCACTGGAGAGCTATAATACATTATTGACAGAGGGCCACAACAGGCAGCAGTGCAGCATTTTCAAATTGTATTTGAACAAGACAGGCTTGCTATTAGAAGATACACAAGGCGAGTGAACGAGAGAAAGCACATAGAAAGACTAGAAGGGAGACTTACAGAGGGAGAGGATTCAAAAGGCTGCCCCATTCCCACTACCATAACCATCAATCTGCCATCCATCCCAGGCCTCCTCTTTTGAACTACACTAGATTCTGTCAGATAGCTGACTGGAATAGCTAACAAGATACGAATAAGCAGCTTGTTTACTTTGAATAATTTAACGACTAAGAGCAAATCTGAGATATTTGCATAAGCAATCATTTTTTTCTGGTAAGGTGAATAAAAAGTTCTGCATTACATACAGTAATAGTAGTTTTTCCCTGATTCAAGCTTCACATGTTTTGTTAGGATGAAAATACTGCATTGATCTGCATACCAATTTATTCCCAAAACACCATTACTCTACACTGTTTGATCGTGATGCTTTAAAAAGGGAGCAGGAACATTCAGTTTGACTGTAAAGAAAAACCCCTGTGGAGTTTGTCATATCCTTCAGGTTTGATTTTTTTAATGTAATAGTTTGTATATAGTAGTTTTTTCAATACATCCTCACCCCTTTGTCAAAATACAGTCATCAGTAACACCATTATTCACATTTTTTTCAAATTACTGTTAAATATAAATAGCCCATACAAAAAATGCTAACCTATGGATATACTTCTGCAGTCAAATACTGTAAATTAAATATAATCTGCAATCATTGCACATTCCACAACAATTTATGGTGACTGACTCTAGTTTCAAAGGCACACATCCCCTAAGATTAGTTTCAGCTGGTCAGTGTGAAGTCTGGAAAGAGGCCAAACATAGGATAAGTTTCAATAATTACTATGCCAAAACAACAGTTATCCATATATGGAATAATCTACAACTAAAGAAAATTACTATATTTAGCTAAGTCAGTTAAACATGATATACAGTTGATATTCATTTATTACAGTTAAGTTAACAAAACATTTTTAACAGTGTCAGTTACTGGAGCAAAGGTACAATACATTTTAACACTAGGTTACAATCTGTGCAGACAAGAGAACACAAAGAACAAGTGAAGTAGAAACTCACCCGTCTTCTCTTTGATCTCACAGAGTACGCTGAAGAGGGCTGGCTTCATTCTGTGACAGTTCAGGGCATGCTTCCTGTAAGAGAGAAGAAGGAATAAGAGAGGGAGAGACCAAGGGGGATTACAATAAACAGACCTCTATCTCAAGCCGTTCCATGTCCTCTTCCATAAAAAAGGTACAGGAGCTGTATGTATTATGCATACAACATTTCAAGAGTGTAGTGCAACATAACAAAAGAGCACCATGGTGTTTTTAAGAGACATTTTTAACAGCCAGAGGCTTTTGTGAGTACAGAAACATCCCTGATGCATCAGTGTGAACCAGTAAGAGTAATGTTGTCATTATGATGCTTTGCACTGTGGGACAGGTAATGATGCCAAACCTCAAGGTCATCATTACTGGGCACCAGAATCCACAGTTAATACATGGTAATTTAATTTCTACCTCTTGCACAAAGACCTGTTCCCTACAAGTAGATGGTGAGTTGATAGAAAGAATTAGGCTGCCATTTTAATTTGATCAGAAACATTCTGTTTATTGCCAAACGGGTAACGGCAATAAAGGAGAAAAGGCAAAAGTTCTTCAGTTCAGGATAATCAAATTGTAGCACCTTAACACCTGAGATTCCTCTGTACACCAACACACGTCTGTATAGCTTGTGTGTAAAAACTACACAAATGTGGTCAGCCTAAATCCTCACTATAACAGAAAGTAAAAGTTTGCCCATACTGTACAAAGAGGACAATTACATTAGAGTGAGGGACTGCATTATTCTGAGAGTTGGTTCTGTGGTCAGTGTAGTGCTTTGTTTTGATACCGCTTTATCTTGTAAAAATGTTTCTATAATTGTACCAGCTGTATTTTTAAATGACTAATCCTTCAAACTGTATATGCTTTAAAAAGTATTTTACAAATCAGAATGACATCATTTAGGGCAAAATATTGTGGGTGACAACTTTAAAATGTGGACATACAGGTAAAGCAAATGTGATAAACAAACAAACAAACAAAAAAAACACCACTATGTTTAATCAATTTTTCTGTGAAAAATTTTAAACTTAGACTAAAATAATGCATTCCTTTTCAAAAACTAAAAAAAAAAATAAAAAAAAAAAAAAAAAAAAAAAAAGCTTATACACAACAATAACGACAACCACAGATGGACATGATTTGGCTACACCAGACCTCAACACCAATTCCAGTTGTGAATGTCCACCACAGTGTTAGTGGAGGCTATGGGGACGAGCAAATAGTGTACCTACTGTAATTGTCACAAAGTACTTTGTGTGAGAATACTAAGGCTATTTGATGTAAAGACTACGTCATTTTCTCAGCCAATACTGTCACTGCTGGATTTGAGTTGGGGGGAGGGCTGCCTTCAGAATGGAGGGAATGAGCAGGAGGGGGAGAAGGAGGTGCTCATGCGGTCCTGTACTGACCTGTGCTGGAAGTTGAGTGGCAGGCCACCCCCTGCCATGCCCCCCCCTGCTCTCCCTCCCTCTGTGGGGTCGTCTGATCCACCCCAATGCGCCGGCGAGTCCTCTGGCCAGCATCTGAACATATGGCGACAGGGTGAGAGGATGAGGGCGGATGGTGTGCAAGAACTATATTCTGCAACACCAAGTTCTTGTGATGCCCTGACCACTCCCCATCCCAACACACTGCCACCTGCATGACAAGGGTGTCATGTTCACATGAGAGCCACCTCTCTCTGAGGAAGTGATTGATGTGTGGGTGACAAACTAGATTCATGTATTATGCTGATTAGGACTGTAAATTTTAATTCATACCAACTGCTGTAAATTATCAAAGCAATTTATAAAATCAGGCTGCATGCAGTCCTGAACTCTGATTATGTTTTAGCCTTTCATTTAAAGTAAACAAACCAAAAAAAAAAAAAAAAATCAAATTAGGTACAGCCAACTGCTCAACCACTCACAACTAATTTGTAAAATACTGCAAACTGCTACTATTATGCAGTTTAACATTCTAAGATAATAATCACCTATATTGTTTATTAGGACATGGCAGCATCAAGGGTTTGAGCTGTACATGAAAATGAACTGTACTGTAAGTCCAGTGAATTATGAGTCTGCATTCTTCTAAGTGCTAATCCTGAAAACATATGGCATGAAGAGGATATCCTTTAGGTGGGAGATCAATACTAGAATACAGCAAGGACACCTTTGGCCCTTCAAAGGGAGCCACACCTTTAATTAGTTTTTCAGAATGGGATGTCTAACTAAAATATTATCTTCATGTAATAAGACCTGATTAAGCCCTCAAACTTGTAGTGAAAATGCAATATTCAGTGTTCATAGGTTGCCGGTATAGCATCATCCCTCCCCCTCACCACCATCTCATTAATAGAAACTCGATTTGCGGACAGCTGCACTCGCGTACACATTATAGGAGAATTGATTGCACCCAGCACACAATGAAAAGGATGAACACCAGGGAGGGAGGGAGTGAAAGAGGAGTGAATTAATTAAGAGAACCAGGTGGTCAAATGTTGGGTGGAAAATCACTAGCTAATGACACATCACACTGTGGCCACAGTCTTGCAGTGGACAGTTGTCTATTGTTGAAATACTGACGCTTCATCTGAAACTGACCTTATGCTCTTTGAGCCACATGGCAAATGAGTGTGGGTCATTTGCACACTGCAGCGCATACACCCTGTAATAATAGATTCATAGAAATACCTCTAACACAAACATTAAGTGACGAGTCATATCAGTGAATGATTGCTGTCATCACAAACACCACTCAACTGATACGTGAGGCAAGAGTTAGCCTTACCTTAATTGATGCACACATTTGCATAACAATGACAAATGTTATCGACACTAATTTAGATATGTTTAAGACACACTTACTAAAGTCAAGCAAATGTTACTGTTACATACTCTTATTAGCACAATTGAAAGTTTTAGCAACATGACCAAAGAACAAAATTTCGCTAATATAGCTCTGACTTTTGTAACTTGCCAAATATTAACTTTAAAAAGCATTTTGTGAATTGTTTTTAAGTATCTCCAAACTGTTTTATAAATTTTCATAAATATGTTTTCCAAGTCGTAATATAATACAGCAAACAAAAACTCTTTAGGCATTTAAGACGTGCTTGCTCCATGCAAAGACTAATATTTCTGCATTTATTATAACTGTAGTAAACTGTAATTTAATCAAGCCAAAAGGTCGGTGCATGGCAGAACAGCTACAGTTTAGGAAAGTAGGGAGGCTTACAATTTAACAAGATACCATTGTCACAGACTCAATAGGGACGTGAAACTTTTTAATTCAACATATAATAGGTAAACCCATTACGATTGATGTTATTTGTGTATTTAATGTATGTGAACGAGGTTTCAAAGTCCGTTTATATAAAGCGCGATCTGAAGTAACAAAGAGCCTCCTTTCAAACTACAACTGCACTGTTATGTGGGTGTTCAAGTTATTCTGTAACTAAACGCACTGGTTAAACAAGGAATTGCAATGTAATGAGAAGTTGCATTAATTCTACATTTACGCATAACCTCACGTGAACGTTGCACAGAAACGCTCGAGCGTGAGTAAAAAGAAGACAAATGCAGCGTACTTTAGCTTTGCTATCATATGTCGAAAATGGCTCTTCGCCTTTCTTACCTGGCCTGTGCTTCGTCCAGGCTTTCGTCAGTGATAGCCATTATTTGCTGTAGGATATCCCCTATGTCTTGTTGAGGCTGGCCGAGAGACTGCTGTTTTCTGACCGCGTCTGGGTCACCAACGTCGGCTTGTTGTAGTCCACCGAGTCCGGTCAGACCCGTCATCATCCTCGTCTGGTCATCCATACTTTCAAAGAAAACTCGCCGTTTTCCTCAGTCGAAGAATACACACAAATAGCTAGCCTGTTAGCTAGCCAGCAAAGTATTTTCTACGACAAATCATACAACACCTTTTTACTGTTCCCGACAGCGACAATTGGTAAATAACGGAAAGCAATTGTCATAAAACAGATCGTATAAACAGGCTTTACATTCGCTTGTTTTTTCCCCTCAAGTCAATAAACGCGGCCAGGCTAACGTTAGCTAACCACCGAGTGAAAAGCAGCTAGGTTAGGTTAGTAGCTGTAGCCCAGCAGAAAAGCAGCAGGGACACACATGCACAGACTGTGTGAGCTTGCCAACAGCGCCTCGCACATTTTCGAAAACAATATAAACACGAAAAAATACGACAAACTATTTCCCAGTAATTTCAAAAAGAGAAATAAGACACAGGTAAAGCGACGAGGCTTTCTGGCCGTCTAGCTCCAACAAGAAATCTCCTACCCAAACAGACTACGGTTTGCCATTGTTGTTGATGTCGCGCGAGTATGTGGGATGTACTGGGCTGCGCGAGCGCTGTGCGTCGCGTTGACCATTGAACTCATAGCACCACACAGAGCGCGAGCTTGCGGGTGGGTGGACCACTGTAGATAAGAGTGTTGCTAATCATATATTTAACAATAGTTTATGTAATGCACACTGAAAACATTAATTTTATACAGTGCAGTTTCGGCCGCTACAGCAGATTAATTCTTCAGGTGATCTCCTCGTGCACAACAGCTTTTACAGATGATAGGCTCTTACGTCATCATTACTGCTTGTCCTTTAAATTAATAACTTAGTCGTAAACGTGCTGGATGGACCTTTTTGATCGATATTATAAGGAAGGTCATTTGTTTAATAAAGTTTAAAGTGAAAGCCTGAATGCAGCTGGACAGTGCAGTTTCAGTTCATTTGCATCATCTGTTCTATTTACACCAAGAACTCTTGCATCATAAGGCTACAAAGATATAAAGCTACTTAACAATGTTTTTATAAAGCTTTGAAAATAATTGTTAGACCACATCTGATTTTCTGAAGAAATGTAATACCACATTTCTTCAGCACTACTTGTTTGACATTCTTTTCTTGGACTATTAATTGTTTGTTGATTACTTTTCCACATCAGATGTCCCTAATTTCCTTGTTATACGGAAACAATTGGCTTTCTGTTGTCATCAGTTTAAATATAGCTTATTTCCTGATTAGATTTGTAAAGCAAATATTTCATGTGTCTTTGATTTGTAAATCCTTTTGATTTTACATGTCACATTTATGACATATATCTTTGTCACAGTAGTCTATCAACCTGTATAAATGGAAAATATACATATGTATGATCACCAACACATTTTTACATAACTGTCCTGACATCTCTCTACCCTTATTTGTTCTGCTTTGTTGTGCTTGTTCCCAGCTGTAATGTGAGGAAAATGTAGGGAAAAAAGGGACTCAAATTCCTTGAATGTGTTTGCATACTCTGTCAGGAAAACTGATTCTGATTGTAACAGCTACACAGCTATGAACATTAAAAACACAGGCCATAAGATAGTTCAGTAAGACCTAAACTGAGGTTCTGAAGTCTTGAAGATCACAAAAGACAGATACACTTTTAAATGGTCTCAGTCACTCACTGTTGTTCCTAAAGTTATGCCAAAAAAAGTAAACTGACTGATATTCATCTATGTGGGCAAATGCTGGCAATTTCACAAGTAACATTCAATCTTAAAGCAAAGGAGTCTAGCCTAGAAATATTATTCTGTTCTAAACCCCCTATGAATGAAACATCCCATCAGTTTTCAGTATGAAAATGTTGACAGCACAGATTGAAAACAAGTGTCCTTGTTTTTTGCAAACTGGGCGATTCTGCTGTAGTTTATCACTCAGATCAGAGAGACAGCTTTCCAAGACGAATGGCTGGCTGAATGGATGTGGAGGAGAGCTGCAGCCAGTCTTGCTGTACTGAGAAGAGATGATGGGTGTGCATGAGGGAGTAGGACCAAACTGGCAGTGGTTTATGCTGACTCTCCACACATCCATCTACTACAATCTGGAGCTAATCAATCTAAAGTTAGGGACAACAAGAATAAAGAATACAGTAAACCTAAACAGTAATTGCTCTTTGCATGTACATATAGTACAGGTCATAATCCAGGATTATCTAAAAGGTTGTAAAATATGTAAATATGTAACTCCCTCTTGGCTCTTTTTAAGAGTATACAAACAAGGAGGCCAATTGGTGACTGACGTTCATAAACAATATAAATTATATGCAAATGGAACAATTAAGAAGATGGCCTCTAACATTCCATACACTGAATGTAATCTTTTATCATACAATATAATGTAAAGCTGGTTGTTACATCTAATCCCAAAAGCATTGTCTATCAGTCAACAGACCTTCCAAAAAGGGGGAAAAAAAAAAGTGTCACTGTCTTTGTAAACTTTTTTACGTTTTATTGTTAGTGATTCATTTAAGGATCATTTCTGTGAAACTTCTATTCATTTGGATGCTAAAGCTGCCCTCCTCTCACCCCACAAGCATCAAGCCTCATTTTCATCTAAATAAGAATCGATCTCTCCTGCTGTGCTCCATCCTCCCTTACTCACAACTCTCACGGTCACAACCCCACTTGTCTTCTCATTGCTTGTCCCTATGCTCTCTAGTCACTCCCTGGAATACAATCATGAGGAAATTTCACCATACTCATGTTGAAAACCCTGACTGTAGGACATAGGAAGTCATTGACTTTTTTATTTTTTACTGAAAATGAGATTTTGTTCTTGCTGTAAACATCAGAAAAACAAATGAGGTATTTAGAGTTATGAGTGAATGATTCCACCAAGAGACACGAATGATAGCAAACAAAGCTTTGACTGACTGGTACAATGTCAAAGCTTCGTTCTGCATCAATGACCCAGCCAAACGCAAGAGATGGGGGTGAGTCACAGTGGGGGAGGGGCCTCCTTCTGAATGGTCAGGGGACACTGATGAAGTGCAATAGATGAGACACAAAAAAAAGAGTAAATGTGACTGAAGATGAGCGCAGCAAAGGATAGTACATGAAGTGACTGTACAGCAGCCTGAGCATCTTTAGTGAATCTGTCATTTCAAATAAAAATATTTTTTCATAGCATTTATCAATACAAACATTTGGAATGAAAAGTATAACAATCCCGAGTCCTCTGAAACTTCACATTATTATTCATAGTTATGGTTTATGAAATGGCTCTATGAAATGCTTGATGTGAAATCTTTAAAAATTTCTATGTAGTCAATATATTGTGAACCTGACAGATCAATCTGGACATATTCTTAAATTATATTCTCTTTGAGGAACCACATTTAAAGAAAACTCATTTTCTGAATCAGTCATCCGTTCTTCATTTTGAATGGCTGGTATTCTTGTTTTACAGAGCAGTATACAGTTAATTAAGGTATAATAGAAAAATCAGCTCAGTCCATCACCATGGGTAGTTTTGTACAGCCAGCCACTGCCACCTGCTGTTTACACACATGTATTACCTGCACCAGACCAACAGCCAGTAGCTAAAAGTTAATTTTATTCAACTGAATAAGATAAATTACAAACTTGTTTTACAATAAAAAAAAAAAAAAAAAAGAAAAGACAAACATATTATGTTTCAAAACCATGCTCCATAACAGTAAAATAACCAGACAGTAAACATACATGAAGATCACATGCAAGTCATTAAAGGATTGGTCCATTAGAGAATTGATTTCCTGTGCTTTGCTTCTGCCAAAGTGTCTATTTGGCTGCAGAGGATAAAGGTGGTGCCATTAGGTTCCTGACAAGGTCAGGTGAAAGATCCTGGAATCCTGAGTCTGCAGCTAGTAGGAAAAAGAACCAGATTAAGTGTTAAATTGCCAGATTACTGGGGATAATACCAAAATAATTCAATAGAGAAGATTAGACACTATTAAACCAATTACCCAATCGGCCACTCGTTTCTTTAACCAGTAATTGTGACTGCTCTTTGATGGAAAGAAGCTTTCGAACCATTTTACACTGACAGTCCATCTGTAGATATAAATAAATAAGAATTATTTAAAAATAAAGCAGACCAAGCTAAATTCACAAAGATAGAAGTTGTTGCCACATTTAAAGCCCTTGAAGACATAATTTCAGTTCTTAGGTAGTTTTCCATACAGAGGTGAACATAACAATACATTTTGACTATCTAACACTGAAAAGTCCAACTAGTTTGCCATATCAGGAGTGCATGAATGTGGTTTGAAAACACTGATTCTTGCAGTTGATAATAAACAAACATCTCATTAAATGTAATTATACTTTAGTTCACATACTGCTAAACCCTAATTGCAAGAAATATGTGATAGCACATTTTTCAACAGTCACAAAGACAAATCCAGTAATACGTCTGTCTTTCAAGTTGTTATACATATTTTTTGTTTTTTTAAAAATAATCTTTACAACGTACAATCATTTCCATGGTTTGAAGCACTGGTTGTTGTCTGCAGAGGAGACCGTGATAGTCAGGTTTGCTCTGTATAACTGCGTATTGTGAGGACCCAGCCACAGATGTAGTGGCTACTGATATACCCCTCTCCTGGCCTTGCTGCACTTTCCTGTGGCAAAACAGAAAATCATACAACAGTAAAGAGAGCACTGACACCCTAAATATATTTGGGTCAAGTAATCTTTAATGTCAGCATAAATTTACCTTTCCAACTGTTCTGCTTTATTCCGATGTTTGTTCAATAGTGACTCCCAAGATTCACGTTCAGTCTCAAGCCTAAAACACATGGTAGTAATTTAAAGTATAGTCAAGTTTATATGCATAAATACACATAGAATAAAAATTAATCTTAATAAAAAGTAAAGATCAACATGCCTATTAATGGCTTTCTTGATTTTTTCCATCGCTCTTTGCGCAGCAGGATCACTACAACTGAAAAGAGGTACAAAATATATGAAATACCCATTAGGTATTAAGAGTTAAAAATGGTAAAATAAATTTAATTTTGCAATACCTGGCTGTACTACCACGCAGCTGTAATCCCTGGGGTTGACTGCGGATGCTTTCAGCAAGGCAACCCCATTCTTTCTGTATGTATTCAACTACACAGAGACACACAAACACCACTGTCATGGATGCATAATTAACATGTAAATATACAGCATATACACCATAGGTACAAGATACACCATAGGTACAAGATGCAACAAGGCAAGTACTAACCTTGTTTCTGAAATGTCTCCAATGAAGCGCTTGGTACTGCCTGAAGTGAATTTTTAGTTCTATCAATTGCCATCTAGATGCAAAGAGGAATTAAGGGTATATAGAGTGCAGTTATGAACAGTATAATGAACTGTTTGGATCCCTGTAGTTTAATGCAACTAAGCCCCATATAGTCTCCTCTTTATGACTGAAACATTATCATTTATTTACACTTCAATAACTGAAGCTTCAACATGTTTGTAAAAGTTTAGAACTTAAAAAGTTAGACAGTACATTGCTCACATATTCTTTTTTTGTATCTCCATCTATAAGTCGATGTAATATTTTCACCATGGTGCAACAACACAACAGGCTTAATTTTTGTACACAAGTGCTGAGTCCTAATATGTAACAGGTTGAAGGAGCTTATCAAACTCACTCTCATTGAAGCCTCCATAAGTTTCTCCAGCCTCTCTTGCTGCGATAAGGACGTGCTTATACGCCTGCAGAGAACTACAATGAAAGCACAAACATTTATTTTTACTGCAGAAAACTAACATCTCCACCATTATTTAGAGACTTTCAAAGAGGTAACTCACGCTGGTAAGGGTTGGGAAGGGCAGGGAGAGATCGTCGGGTTAAGGTGGCCCTTCGCCATGATTTCCTCCGTGCAGGTGGGCTCACAGGCGGAGGTTCTTCAGTGTTGTCTGTCTGCATTTCTTGTTTGTCCATTTCTGATCGTCCTGCTTCTGCTTCTGGGGTCTGTGTGGTCGGAGATGGGATGTCGGTTCGGGGAGATTTGTTTGGGGGAGCTGTGTCTGTGTTTTCGGGAGAACATCTTTTGGATGTCTGCTTCACTGTGTCGGCCTTAGTAAATACAGATTAAAAGACAGGTTAGATTTAATTGGTGTATTTAGTTTGTCGATGTAGCAATAGATATGGGACTCCAAACAGTACGGTTAACAATGCTAGCTTGATGTCCGTGACAAAGTTTTGGTTAGTTACCTCATTCTGGGTATCAGTAACGGTGAAACTTCTGCAACTGCAAAAACAGTTTTGTGAATAAACTTTATAGAAAAACAAACAACAACAATCTTTTCCTCTGTTGAAAGTACTTAAAACATGCTAGCTGTTAACGGTTTCGCTGTCAGCGGTGCACTGCAAATTAAGTACATTTTCACTCGAAGACAAATAATTTTTAGTGTTAAAATACTTTGATATTAATTGTCAGTGCACCACAACCAATTAATGTTTAGCACTAGTCGATCTTAAAAAGAGACACAAACCCGTCTTGCCCAGTTTCCAAATGTTTCTCCGCCATTTTTTGTTTCAAATGCGTTAACATCACAACCCGCGCCTTTAAGCCGTTCCCCTCTACAAAATGCTGCATCATGGGAAATGTAGTTTTGTTGTATATAAAGAAAGGGCAATAAGCAGAATTTAGATGCGTAATTGGAGACTATCAATATGAATGGGTGTTATTTTATGGTTTATCTCATGAAATATTGTATCGAGGCTACAGATGACATTTAAATGATTAGGACTATGCCCGATTACTCCAGGAAGTTGAACCTGATTTTGCTCTGACATTTCTTTTAAATTATTGAGATATTAAAGAATCACTGGAAAAAAAAATTATAACACAAATTATTCATAGAATTAATATGAAGTTGCAAAAGTGGTCCTGATAAACAAGTCAGTTCTTATTTCTTTTAAAGGTTTAATAAAGCTCTTTAAAACAAACAAAAACTGTCAAAACAATGAATGGAAAAAAAAAAAACATTCAGCCCACAGGAAAATTATAATGTACTTCAGCTTTCAAATATATTTCAAGTTGTATTTATTTTTTTAGGCAAGAAAAAATAGTTCAAACATTTGTAGAGGAGAAGCTGGGGTCAATTTCTGAGATGGAATGTGTCATATCACCTGTTTGAGCATGTTCTAAGATCTTGATGAAACTGATCTGAACATAATGAAAATTTACCTTGCACGTTTTGGGTTATGTTGAAGAGTACAAGGCTACAAACTGTCAAAGTTGTTTAACACAGTGGAAGTATTTACATTTTGAATTTTAAGGCCCTATAATCCTGAAATTGAACAGTTCTGGACCCCACATAAAACATAAATCACATGGGACTAATGATAGGTGAAAGGCAATGTTTATGAGAGCCTTTACTTGCTTACTTCCCCATTCCATTTTGTCATTTAATTCTAATAATGCTAATATAATTCTAAGATGAAGTTTAGAAATGCCACTGATCCTTTCTTCTAGTGACATGGCACTTGAATTGTTTATCTCATTTGATAAGGTTTCACTTGTTGAGTTCTTCCTTTATACAGTGTTTTCTCATACCATTATCCTTTACTTACCTATAAAGTAATGGGATGGACCAGCTGAACATGTGAGCCGTGTCATCACATCAAGTACTTGACAAAATACGTAACAGACGTCATAATTCTGTAAGTCTTTTTATAAGTCTGTTAAAGATGTTTTTGTTTTTTTTTCACTTTTTACAAAATCAAGGAGGAGGAATCAGAAAAATCAAAACACTTTGCAATTCTCTTGGAGAATGCCCCTTTGTGTGCCCTGTGTTTCACTCTGGCTGACACACAGTCTCACACGTCACTCAAATACTGCTGTCTTCATGGCCTTGTATAGCAGCAGGGAGACAGATGAAGAGAAATATAGAAAAGGGAAAAAAATATGGAAAACTGCAGAAAAGAATGAAAACACAGAGCTGATGAAAATACATAAACAGAACTGGATTGGGGGGGCAGAGTAGGATAAAGGAAGGAGTACACAGAGTGTACAGTACTGCACGCCATGACTGTCTCAGCTGTTTTGTGCATGTCACACAGCAGCTTTAATTCTTTTCCTGAACCAAAGTCTTCTCTCCCTTTACAGTATGGTTGGTAAGGGCAGCGGTCGCTGTTGGCACTAAGTTCAAGAAGGCAGCCTGAGAGTTCCTTTGCCCAAGAGTAACTGCAGGACACGATCCACCAGCAGAGCAGTGACAAAATCCACAACCAGAACCTGGGCAATGATTAGTTTGAACTGCAAGGAAGCAGACGGGAAGCAGATTACCTCATGGATTACTTACACAATCAGTCACAGCAAAACATGGCTAAATATGATTAAGAAAGACTAATTATGTCTGCTAACCTCTGTCGGAATATCTACAAGAGCAAACTGTTCATTGAATTCTGGTGAGGAACCAGTTAGGAGTCCCACAATGGCGAGACCTGAGAGAGCAATACTCCATAGTAGTGGTCGATTCTCACTGAGTGATTCCATGAAGGGGTGACCCTGTCATACACAAACAAGAAATGCTGTGAGTATTATTTTAGAGACAACGTAAAACAGCATTCTTTCAAATGACATACCTTATAGTTTATGGCAAAGGTGGCCATCTGCATGGCCATAGACATGATATAAACGGTGCTGTTGATTAGACTGGGTTCAAACTCTTTATATAGATCTACAAATTGCTCCACTCTGAAAAAGAACAAATAAAAGAAATGTGATGTTTCACAAAGCAAAGTGGAGGAATTGTTCGCAGAACTGTTGTCTTTTTTGTTTAACAGTCTCAATATGATTTACCTGGGAGGACTTCTACTCTGGGCTTCTCTGTAAAGGTAAACCAGACTGCAGAAGTGAACTGCAAACTGCAGCAGCACAGTCAACACCGTGTAAAGATTGAAGATGTTTGGTAATGGACGCTCTCGAGACAAAGTTTTCAGTGGCTGTGGAAACAAGGAAACAAGGCCAATGGTAACAGCAACAAATTCAAGTAAATATTTCCATGACAGAAGAATAACCAATCACATTTCTTTTGCACATCCTCACCTTTGACCTTGAAATGAAAAGAAAGCATCCGGCTAACAGCAGGCCCTGAAGGGTCGCCTGGAAATCACTGAACTTGACCCCTTCGAGGTAGAGTACAGACTGACTGTAGGCCAGCACCAGAGCATTTAGAGCGAGAATCTTGAACATTTGCAGTGTTGTCACTAAAGTGCAACGGCCTTGCTTTATTACATGGCAAACTGGGGACAAAGACAAACAAGTCTCAGACATCAACAGACGTTTCATTTTCGATGTTTGCTAGTTTTTTTATTAATTAAAACTTCAAATATGTGTTACTCACTGCACTGTATAGAGGAGAGTTTGGAGGTGAAAGGGGCTGCAATGGATGCATCACCCAGCTTCACTACTTGTACCTGATCCTCTTCAAGTTCTCGTAGGACTTGACTGATCCTCTCCTGGTTACAGAATAAATCATGGAATTAAACCTTAAGATAAGTGCACAACAACTCTAAAAATTTAGCAAATACCATTCTGTCTTAATAGTTGGGGACAAATCTAAAAGGGGTTACATAGGCTGCCTTCTGAGGATGTCGACCACAATGTAAGCTCAGTATCACCAAAGTAAACAGAAGATGATGTATTCTAGAGTCTTAGAAAGGGTTTCACACACCTTTTGTGCTGCAAGCTGCTCCTCTCTCTGGGCCATCACCCTCTGTCTGGCTGCTCTGGAGCTCAGTTTACCTCCTGAACTGACAGATGGTAATGGTCTGGATTCAGATGTGGATGTCTCCTTTTCCCTTCCACGCTTCTTTTTCTCAGGCATGCGCTCAGGTGCGTTTGCTAACAGTGCAACACCTTAGCAAAGACAAAATGTTCATCATTTAATCAAGTCAAAAATAGGCATATGGGGTATAAGTCTCAATGACTGATAAATTTTACCTATGTGAGCATGTTTGAGAGCTCCAACATCATTTGTACCATCACCACACATCAGTGTCACATAACCCAGACCCTTTAGACTGGTGATTACAAATTCCTAAAACACAACAAAGAGGCATATTTATAGCTCAATACACAAGAATAAACATTACTTTAACTTAAAATGTATGAATGATCAACATTAGATAATCATTAATTTTGCAATGTATTGGTGGGTTGGTGTGCATTGACACAAGTATTAATAATTATAGGAAAAACAAACTCAGACTCAATGCTGATGAACAAATGTAGGGACACTAAAACACTATGATTATTATGAACATTCTTTATGTCAACATTAAGTTGACAGTACCACGCAAAAGTCTTAGACCATCTTTAGTTATAATTTTTTTTAATAACACTGTTGGGTGCAAAATGTCAATTTCTCAGTCTGTTTAAGATACAACTAGAAAAACGGGGAAGTACTGTGCACACGTAAGAAAAAGTAGAAACTAAATGACTTGTACAGCCAACAGTCAGTATTTAGTCCTGATCTCTGTACCTGTGAAAAAAGTAGCCAAAACCATAGGAATCATTTGACATGAGTGAATGTAACTTGGTGTAAAACACCAAAAGATTAATCCAGTAAATCTCACATTGGCTGCCCAAAAGAGTTCAAGACATGAGAAGTACAAAGGTCACAAGAAATACTGGACACCTTAGTTTGTTTGTCTATTTTTAATTCTTAGTGTTAAAGCTGCTCTCAATTTTCCTTGCTATTTCAGTGGTATCTAGCTACAGTCTTGCATACGTACATTATGATGCCATTATAATCTTGCTGAAACAATCAACCTACTGGCGATTTAAGACTTTTGCAAAGTAGTGTAGTCCTCATTGTAAGTATATTAGAAAGTTGATGTTTACATTTAGGTCGCAGCACTTTCATACAGAACCTGAACATTGGAAGTGATGGGAGTTGCTCAATAATAATCACCACATCTAAGTACTCAGAGTTTTCAGAGAGTAACTCAGAGTACATTACTGTCACAATGTAATGATTTCTGCAATACTGGAAGACAATTATCTATGATACATCACGATGTCTATATAACTGAAAAAGAAAAAAATGTCCCTAAAAGGGTCAAATCCAAGAATTACATATTAAAAGGTAAGCGAAATTGGCAGCGAATCCCTTTAGAGCCTTTATGTTGCCATAAAAATTATCTATATTTGGTTAATAACATATCACACAAGGAAGCGGGGCACTGTCCTACCTGTACTATAGATACTGTATGTACACTCAAAGTACCACGACACTACATTTCATAATGACACATCCAAACACATATTATATCTCTGAAAAGCTCATTTTCAAATAGTAGCCTGTAGCTACTACTCAGCTTCCACTTTAAGACGTACCTTCTGTTTTGGACTGACACGGGCGAACACTCGTATGTGAGGCAAGAGGGTGTGGAGTAAACGGGGGTCACAGCTTAGTCTGATCAGCCCCTCTCCAGTTACACATAAGTCAAACTGATGCACAAATGAAGAAACAGAGGGAGGAGGCAATGGTACACACACACTGCCATCGATGGATTCCCACTGCCACTCACCTTGAAAATACAATAATAATAGGAAAACTTAACTCTTTGTGATATATATATCTTTGGTTTTAAAAGCTATTGCAGTTTAATAATCAAAATAATTCATAAGCTCTTTAACATTATCTTTAAACCCTAACATGATATCTTACCCTGTCCACCACTTGGCTGCAATATAAGTGTGTGTTCCTTCTGAATGAAGTGGAGCTCTCTCGCTACATGGCACGCTGTAAGAGGATTATCACCTGTGATCATCACCACCTGATAACAGACAAAAAGGAGTTATTAATCTTAAAATAAAACAGGTAAAATGTGTGTGCTAATGATAGTTTACATGATGAGAAGCTTCCTGGATCTCTCTGATAACAGCTTTGCTGTCAGTCTTGAGGGGGCAGGACACAACCATGAACCCAGCAAAATGCAGATCACATTCCAGAGCATCACGACTCATCTCCCGGACCTATGTGACACCAAAAAAATTACAGCTCAGTTTCTTGAAACAATCTCTTTGGATAATCTCTGACTGGTTTTATTAAAATGCAATAAAAACCTGCTGATGACTGAGGTGTCCCATCTCTTTGTATCCCAAGGCCAGAACTCTAGCTCCTTCCCGTGACATTTCCCTGTGGACCTCATCATAGCTCACTGGACACTCTGAAAACTATAATCACAGTAACATAACAATAAAAGTATGTGCTTTACACTTACCTGCAAAAATGCCAAAACCTGATTGAGAATGTTTAAAGGACTGAGTGATTTTACCATTCCTCTGAGTGTCTCTGGAGCGCCTTTGACAGTGGAGATGTAGCAGAGTTCAGTAGAGCCTAGTTTTTCATATGAGGCCAGAACCGACATCCTCTTCAGAGCACTGGCAAAGTGGAAGCGCTGGTGGATCTTCAGACCCTGAGTCTTGATGCCACGTGGGAAAACCTTTTCATCTGGGTTTAGAGGAATCATTCATTTACTAGTCAAGACTACTATATTTAGACCACATGCATTTCTAGAGTTTATTAGCAGTAAACAAATGTTTTTATTGGTGATTCCAATACCAGTTAACTATAATCACACAGACTGATACCCAATATTTCAAATCCATCAGTTGCAGTAAAAATGGAATCCTTTTAATCAGAATTTATAACACAAAAGTTTGCTGAAATGCCTTTAAGCATATGTTTAATTAAGAAAACTTCTAACATGTTGCAGGGAGTTCCTGGCAGCACATCTTATAAAGTTAACTGAAAATTTCAATAAATAAACAATCCCTGAAGTTTTATTAAGTAAAAACAAATAAATCTAGTAAAGCTTAAATTTGTACTTGAGTCTCGGAGTCTCAGTAGCACCAGATTGTGACTACAAACAGAAAGAGGTGGCTGTACCAGAGCCAAATTAGCTCATTTTTAAAATGTATTTATTTTATTGGATAACAAAATGATGATAAGTAAAAAAGTTTAAAAATAACCAGGTGAAATATAAATTAATAGTAATACCCTATCATGCACTGAATGAATCACACCACAAAACTTAAACACAAAAGGTTTGCTTGTTGTAGTAATAAAAGGTGGATAAATAAGTCAGCAGCATGTACACATTTAAGAGGAGACACATTACTGTATGTTGCTTAAACTTTAACTCAGAGTGGCCTACGTTGCACATCTAGTAGAAATCAGCTTCCTGTACCTTTGGTGAGGGTCCAGTCAGCTGCAGTCAGCATGGCTTTCTCCAGCGGATCCCCAACCAGTTGTCCATCATCGAGAGTGACCAGGGAATGGCAGGTGGCCACTACCCGATGTGTTTCAACAGGAATCTCAGACACAGGCATCACCTCCTTTCCTTCTCTGTCATAAATGCAAATGTCTTTCAATACTGTATGTGAAAATGTTTGCAAACATCAACTGGTGAATACTATGTTTTGTTTTTGTACCTGAAAAATTATGTCTTTACAGTAAAACATTTAAAATGGGTTGCAGGGTTTACCTGAGTCCTGCCACTCCTCGTACTACTAAACTATCACTGGTCAGTGTTCCTGTTTTATCAAAACAGCAAACTTCCACTTTCCCGGCAAATGGTATCCTGAAGGGCTCTGTACAAAATACATCTATGCAGGATGAGAAAAACAAGGATGGATGAGTCACTACCATAACAAACTGTGTATATTAAGCTGCTTGTTCAGGTCTGTACCTAACAGCAGCAGACATTGACTTACATAGTTTGGCCAGAGCAATAAGAGATGTGTTCACTGCCAAAGAAAGTTCTATGGGGAGTTCTGGTGGAACCACTGAGGTGAGGATAAGTGTGCATTCCAGAAACAACTTGTAGCGGTTCCTGCTGACATCCTTGGTCCCTTAAGGAGTAACAAAAAAGACAAAGGCAGTAATTTGGAGATTAGTTGAGGTCTGACCTCTAGATGTTAACACTTTGATTATAAATAGGCCCCAATTACAAAAGAATTACACTATAATTATTTAATTGTGTACAACTCACCTTCTACCCACACATAAACAGCTGCAGCAATGGCAAACACAAGGAGGAAGAGGATAAAGATGAAAGTCTCCAGGTTGTTTGCCGTCACCCTTTTCACACCAAAGAGGATGGTCCGTAACAGTTTACCCTGGAGGTAAGATTGGGTTACTCTAAGCACACAATGACAACAACACACCACACTCTAAACTGATGTCATTACAGCTAAAATTAAAATATGTTATGAAGAATTACATTAAACAAGGGGTGGTGAAGTATAAACATACTGAGCAATAGACTCACCTGAGAGGTGGAAAATCCAGTTCTTAGTACATAAGCCACACAGCCACTGTCTACAGCTGGACATAAACATGAGGAATAATGAGCTTCTACAATCTTGATACTGACAAACAATTACTTTGTTTTTCCAGCAGCCAATATATAGTAAGTTGTTAAATTAAATATCTAAAACAATTAGCTACACTTACATTTAAGTCCAACACTGGCCTTCAAAGGAGGGCTATGCTGGACCACTTTTGTTCCCCCAGAGATGATATGGAGTCGAGAGTCTGTCTGTAGATCCAGGATTCGCTCTGGATCTTGATCCTCCACTGGTTCCTGCAAACACCATATTGTCAGCATGATTGGCATAATTATTCCACAACTGCCTATACTATTTGAATAATTAAGGGATACAGTCCAAAGTCTTTGCTCTTAACTTAGTGCTTCGAGAGTAATTGGTAATTGGAGAGTTATATATAATGTATATACTATATTAGATTGCCTCTAACCTTCATCTGAGGCACAGACTCTCCTGTTAGCATAGCTTCATCCACAATACAACGCCCTCTAAGCAGCAGCACATCACATGGTACCAAGTTGTCCTGAGGTGACCGTCCTGTAAAGCAAAGTATATGAGCATAAAACAAAAACATTCAAAGAGTCAGTATGACAAAAGTAATACACTGATCGAAGACCACTTACCTACTGAAACAATGTCACCAGGAACAAGGTCATCACTAGATATAGGTCTCCACTTCCTGTTACGATACACCTGCAAATATATACAAATTAAATTTCAGATGCTTGAAAAGCGTAGCCGTAAAAAAACAAAATAATTTTTACAGCTTTAAATAATCAGTCTTACCTGGATCATGTAGGGCTTGTTACCCATGCGACGGATCTCAGACATATTTCTCATTTGCTGCTGAACCAAAGAGGCCTCAAATGCCACCAACATGAACAATGTGAAAACGCTGTAGTACCAGTACTCATCCAGACACCAAAGCCCCACACAGAACACCTGATGAATAAAATATTATTAATAAGCATTAGAAAGAAGATTCAAAAGGTCAGTACGATCACAAGGTAAGTGCAATCACAAAAAATATACCTGAAAAACAAAGAAGGGAGCTGTGGCCCTTTCTTTAAAGAGCTCCAGGAAATCAGGCACCACCATCTCGGCTCGATTGGTGCCATAACGCTTTTCTGCAGCTCTAAGCTCAGACTCTTCCTGGTAACCACGCCATGACTGAAAGTATCCCATTGGGTGGTTTATAGGAAACGCTATTGGAAGGAAACATTTCTTTTCTCTGTGGTCAAAGGTGTAGCGGATTTTTTGAAACTCAAACGAGAGTATCTCTTCCCCATTATCATCCTGTAGGTTAGAAGAGAATGAGGAACATCTTTAGTTTCAGCATTTAATAAAAGTAGGTACATTACTTCTTAAAACTAATTCCAGAAACACCAAGGATGAGTCATTTTAGTGACATGTGAGAGAGAAGAAAAAATCCCAAGAATAATGTCTTTTGACAAAATTAGAGTTTTACAGTTTATTTTTTGGAACCAGGCCAAACCAAGCATTAAACAGAAGTTAAGAAGCTGACGTGGAATTCAAACAATCAAAATTATGTAGAAACCCAAGATAACTCGCAGCATGCAGAACAGGTGTAAAAATGTAGACTGACCTGATCTCTCTGTAGTGCCACAAGCTCAGCAGAACCATTGTTAGGGGTGGGTACGACCTTTGCAAGTGTAGCCTTTTTTGGGTCTGGTTCCTGTGCAGAAAAATAGACAGGTGGCAAATTCACACACTGGCAGGTCACTGTTATTTTGAGTATAGCTCTGTGTTGCTACAGTTATGTCCTTCCAGATAAGACATGCCCTAATATACATAATGTGACTGTAAAACAATAATTATAATGTATATACACTGTATATCAATCATTTTGTGTAATCAAATGTAAGTTCTCACTTCAGGAATACTATGTAAAATTTCTCCCAAAATCTAAAACACAGGTGAATACTGGTTGAACTACTTCTGATTCACTTTACATTGCTACAAGACAAACTACTTTAAAAAGTAGCTGTCTATCATTTTATAGAGCTGTTAAAAGCATCTTTAATTTTGGTTCAACTACACCTCTTTAACCCAGTAAAATCTGAGGTGAGTTTAAAGTTAGTGCAAGTCACAAAAGTTTCAACAAATGTCCATGATAATATATTACATTAAAAACAAAACAGATTTTAAGGCATGTCAAGGAGCACATCCTATGCCAAAAAGGATCTGGGATATCGGTCACACATTTTTCCAGTGAAGACATTTGTAGTCTGACATATGTAAACACTGACAGGCATATTTAGTTTTGCAATTTTTGCTGAAAATTATGGAGGAGGAATATGGTTTTAAACAGTGTTAGTAAGTGTGTGCTGATGTCAACATATTTATATTGTTCTTTACAAACTCCAGAAGTGAATGAAATGACTACTTCTCAATTATCCCCTAAATTAGAAATCTTAACAGGAAAAAGCAACGTTGGCACAGGCCTTATTTGAAAGGGCAGTAATGTTCAGTTGAAAGTTGTAGTGACATGATCATGTGATGGGCAACGCCACTGCTGCTGAGACCTCCATCTAAGATTATGAATCAGACATCACCTGATGTTTATGTTTCCTCTGCCTACTCCTGCCTTTAAGCTGACCCTGACATCTGACCTACGTTCACAAGAAGGAAACAAACGAATGGGCCGAAATCAGTGATTACTGGTACATTATTGTTGTTGTTGTTATTGATATTTACCTTGGAACAAGTGAGCCAGCAGTGCGCGTGCACGGACCAATAACCGGAGAGCGCTGTGAGGACGTGCGCGATCCCGATAGCGGCTAGCGCCAGGAGGCCTGCCTCCGGATACTCGGAGGCACCGTACACTCCTAACCACACATACAACCAGCCCGGGTACAGAACCGCCAGAAATGGGAGGACTGTGCCGTGTAGCAGGCGAGGCCTTCGCCTATACAGCGTCACCGAGCTCACCAGCTCGTCGCCGGTCCCGCTGTCATGCTGGTTGTGGTTCACAGAGGGGGCCATTTGCACCTCACCCGGTCCGCGGAGTCCGTCTGCGGCCATACTCCCCTCTTTCTTAGCGTCGTTCATTGTACTTTGCTCACTCCCCCGGCCCCCTCTATCATCCACCACCACACCGTCGTACTGTAGCCGGTAAAAATACGGTTCTGCAGTCGAAGCGGTGCTTGGTCCAGCCAACAGAGTCCGTTTACTGAATCGTTCTTTCTGTGATGGAGGCTTCCGCATACGTAAACACGTAAAGACACGTAATGCTGTCTTGGCGTAGTAATCCCAAACTGAAAAAAAAAAAAAAAAAAATCCCAGGCAATAAAAAAAAAAGTTTCTAAGCTAAAATCGTTAAGTTGTGTGTAGAAAGAGGTACATTTGGTAATATTTATTCCATGTATTGTGTTCTATGATTCAATTGTACAAAGTGTTGCTATCCCTTTAATGAAGCAGTTGTCATTTTAGTGGCGTGGCTAACGTACGAGACTGACAGATTCTGGACCAATTAGATTTTACAGGGTACTACTGCCATCCTGTCCGCTGGGGAAGGGGTGTGCACGGCAGTGGAAGCTCCAGACATGGCTCCTCATGTATAGATGCTGTCGTTTTAACCTTGATTGAGCAGACTTCGTCTCCGTTTGGAATAAGCCAAAATGTAAGGAATTTTAATACGACTCAAACAAGCAGAACAATTCCCGTATTGTGAAATTTGTTTAGTAGAGACAGACTGTAATAATGAAGACACTGTTTCGTAAATTATCTCCTATCTGTATCCTGGACAAACTCCTTTATTCTGTGTATTCATTGCACTTAGTGGTAGTATTACATAGTTTATGGTTGAGCATGTAGTGTTTTTTTTTTTGTTTTTTGTTTTTTTTTATATTCATATGTGCCCTTTCAGGCAGGCCGCCATGGATATCACGGCAAAATTTTGCCATAAAGAAATGGAGGCTTATGGGTCCTGTGTGGCTTCCAACCCCTCTTCATGGCAGCAGAAATGTCATGAGCTGAAGATGAAGGTTTCTCAGTGCACATCTTCACAGTAAGAAAGCACCCATGTGACTCTGACATCCTCCCACTCATTGCATAATATATATTAAACTGAATCTGCTTTAATAGCCCAGTAATCCAGAAGATCAGACAGGGCTGTTCAGAAGAGTTTGTGGCATTCGAACGGTGTCTGAGAGAAAACCAGGACCAACCTACCTCTTGTTCACCACATGTAGCTCGCTTCTTGGGCTGTGCAGAGACTGTAGACCTAAGTGGAGTAGGTAAGTCCTTGCTGGTAATGAGCATTCACAACTCCAGGGCACATGTGAAAAGTTATCAATAGAACTTGTGATGGATGCAGTCTCCTCCAGGATGACAGTGCTTCCATCCATAGAGCGCAAGGAGTCAGGAGTCAGCACAAGTAATTGATTGGCAATAATAATGGCAGTGTCAGCCTGTGTAAATATGTAATAAAATATGTTGCCATCTTCAGATTATGTTTTACAAATATTGAAATAGGTCTTGTAAGTGTTGTATTTTTCTTATTGGTTTAAGTTTGTATGTTTCAACAGGAAATTTTAAATGGTTCACAACGGTCAGTAGTCTGTGTATTTTCTTTGATTTTAGACATGAACTCAAATTACAGTTATAGGGTTTTAAATAATTGCAACTTCATGTAATCACTTAACCTTGAAGCCTTAGATTGAAGTATGGAAAGTATATAAATCATATTATGCTGTATCCTTTACATTCACCAGATCATCAGAATTCCACACCAGCGGGAGATTTTGAACTGATATCTTAGGTTATGCTCTCCACCACTTTTGTAAAAACACATGAGGGAATATTTTATTAGAAGAATGGTGTTCACCCCTTCTGTAGAGATCACAAACATGTAGAATCAATGTTGAAGGAAACGAAAGCTGTTCTGACTTCTGTTATCATTTCCTTTAATTTGGCACCTGTGAGCATATATGTGGGAGGCATACAGATTACCAAGCCTCATATATATGTGTCTGTGT
>JAPQRP010000029.1:31928423-31953662 GCA_037367295.1 Apogon hyalosoma | reverse complement strand
ATATAATTCTGTGTAGGGTGTATTTTGATCACAGTTGTTTGTGATGTACTTTATATTTTAGGCATCTTGAAAGTGTCTAATGCAAAATCACAGATTACATATACATGTTTTTCTTGTGCCAATAGTAATAGTCTCTAATAAAATGCCTTTTTTTTCCACAGATACAAGTCCAGTGCCTCAGCCGTCATAGCATTTTGGCCACCCTTCTGAGTACATCTTTCTCCACTGCAGCACAGTCCCATTGTTGTTACATGCATCATAACTCTGCCATGTACAGTGATGGACTGACAAGAACTCTATTTTGTTTGATCATTTTTCCATAATGACAAGAGATAAATACTTGACAAGATGTATTAAATATTTAGTTGTTGTATCATACCTCAGCAGATGTGAAAATAACCTTTAATATCTAGCTTTCAGTAAGGAACTCTGGTTTGTACTAGTTTTTATTGAACCATTTAAATAAAGGTGATGTCAGACTTCTCTCACTCATCTGTTATGCCCTCTGCAGGTCTGACTCACAGTTAAATATTAAACTGGAATGTGTCACTCCCACACAAACTTTCTTGACTACTCATTGACTAAGAAGTAGGGAGTCTGGGAATGAAGGACAAAGAGGAGGAGGCTGTCATCGTCTAATCAGCAGGACTACTGAGAGAAACGGAGGGAGGATGTTGAGTTATGAGCCCTGTGACCACTAAGCAGAACAGACTTTTTCAGGTTCAGTTATTAAAGCTTTATAAGGGGGACACTGAGTCGTGGAAATCATTCCTTCCTCTCTAAATGTTGCAATGTTGGTTTATACTTGAGGAGATTGTGATCAGTGTATCATCATTCATCATATTTAAGACACACAAGGCATGCAAACTTAAAAGATGAAACCGCACATTGTATTGAAGATACGGCAACATTACATTCAAAGCACATCACCTTGCAGTCACTGAACAAAAAAGAAAGATAGGAACTCGCCTAATACTGCACAAATAAGTTACATTCACAAAAATATCACAGTAAAAATACCATGAGTTAGTGATCAAACATAACATCATGAGAAATGTCACAAGTTGTAGCCAGTCACTGGTACCTAAATGAAACAATTATCTCCCTAATCCTATTTTATTCTGCACCACATTGTGAGTCGGATCCTGATGCTTCCCATAACACCACTGTCCAACTTAAGTCTGGAGGCTATTTTTTTAAACCTACGTGGTGACACATAAATATCATGCTACAGTTTAAATATTTGCTGATTATCACAGAAGGTACAAAATATCTACCTAACAACATCTTATTTTAGATGTTCAAGAAAGAAATACTTACAGAAGTTGACTACAACAATTAATTGTAACACAGTGATACTCACATTTACATTTGGAACACATCAGCGTGTACCCAGTGTCCTATATTTTGGGCATTAAAGATCCATTGGTTTTTGTTTGCTGCTCTGCTTCTTTGAGATTACATCACTTAAGAAAAGGGAAAGCTAAAGCGGTACTTCATTAAACAACCCTGTTTCCACATAAGGCATTTCAAATGACCCTGTACTGTCTGAATGCAATTTTTTTGTTTTGTTTTTTGGTACATATTATACATGTCATGCTTAACCAAAAACAAGAATGTGACCTAAATTATCATTTTATGAGGACAGTTACTTCAAATATCATCTTTAACTCTTTCCAGTATACTTTGTTGAAGTCATTGGGCTAGCCAGCACAATATCCTGAGTTAAGGCTCAGGCAACATAAACATACACACTAACCTGAGAGTAAAACTGTACTCCAATCCATATACAGGGTTGTATATGCTGCAGTCTTTCACACACAATAGTTAGTCACCAGTCTGGTAAAAAAGTTAGGCAATATACTCATTTAATTTAGACCCTTCGCTTCTCAAAAGTCCTGCCAAGATTTCTTCACTAACTGTTTTTTAATTTAACAGTTCATTTTCCAAAACCAATTATCTTTTAAAATACAATATACATCTACTTTTGATGTTCATTTTGTTTTCTTCATGAAAAGTGCCATGAAACAAGTGTTTCATTCAACAATACATAAATACAACTAGAGAAACTGAGGTCCTGTTACATATCTTGGACATTTACAGTGTCTGTATTTCCAGCATGTGATTATAATCTAGGAGAAGGATAATGGAACGTTATGCTAGTCTGTGGTAAAGTTAAATTATGACTATGCCTGTATTGGTGTGATTTTGGCCAGTGATAAAAGCTCAGAAGAGTGTTTGGGTGTAAGCTGTTTCATGGAGTGGTCCCACAGGCATGTTGATGGACAGACTCCAATAGCTGCATCATTGAGGTGAAAGGTGAAAGAGGAGGGGAGAGGGTGAGAGTTTATAAGGGTCAGGAGGTGAAGTAGGAGTTCTGCATGGAGTAGAGGCGGTCAATGGGGTTTCCCACACGGCCTGGCAGGAGACCGCCTTCCCCTGTTGCTAAGAGGCAGTCACCAAGGTGACCGAGGCTTCCATCGCTGTCCAGGTCATGGAACACTGTCTCTGAGTCTGTTGTGGAAAAACGTTTATGATCAGAACCAGAGAAAACTGAAGGAAGTAGAAAAGTTTGGATAGTTGATGAGGTTGGATGTGGAGGAAACATTCAGATTTCTTAGTTGAGTAAAAGTTCTGGTGGCACATAGTCAAAATACTCCATTACAAGTAAAAACAAGTTTTATCAGCAAACTACCTCAACCATGAAAAATAAAAGTAGTCCTTATGCAGTAAAATGGTTACGGTTAGTGTTTTACTAATAATTACAATTTTGGATTCATTTTACTGCTGCCTTAAAGTGCATTTTGCCCTTTGCTGATGTATGCATTTAAGGTTGTTCTCATTTTAGGCACATTTTAGGAACTATTTTTCTCTAAAAAGACACCATATGTAACAAGTAAACTAATAATAGCTCAGAAAACAGGCCTGCTTTCATCTTAATGACATTGTATCTCTCAGCTAATCCAAGAGAGTTTTTAAATATTACTTTTACCTTAAAAAGTGGATCATTTTTGCAACCCATAAAGGAAATGTAATAGCAAACATCCCAAAGAGATCAATGACAAGGACATTTGGAGGGAATAATGAATGTGGTTTAACCTTGTAGCTTTCACCTCCTTTCTTACCATAGGAGTGGAGCTGCTCGTTGCTCAGCTGTGGAGGTGTAAGACCATGTCGAAATGGCTCTCCACCATAAATGTCCAGAGCGAGTAGTTGCTGACGTGGCAAAGAGGGATAACCCAGGATCCCATCCATTCCATGTGTACTAGAGCCATCTGTAAAGAGATGAGAATCCCTTTAGTCACTCTGTTTATTATATTCTTTAATCCTGCTTTCATGCTTTAAATTCTTACCCTCGCTGTCGTCGTTGCTCTGACGTCCCCCTCTGCTCGGTCCTCTTCTGGTCCCTCCCAGCTGCTCTTGTTCCTGCTGTTGCTGCTGCTGTTGCTGCTGTCTGCGAGCTATTTTCTTCATCTGAAACACAAAAGCATATTGATGAGATATCTGCGTCTTATATCTGAAATAAAGGGTGAAGTCTTTGAAGTGTGAAACATGTAAAATCTAACCTTGGCTCTCTGGTTTTGAAACCACACCTGAACCACACGCACTGTCAGCCCAGTCTCAGCAGCCAGTGTCTCTCGCACCTACAGATGAATGTTTTTCACAGCCATAAAAGTTGGCACACATTCTGACAGACATTCTAGAATTAAATAAAATGAATGCAACAATTAATGTGTAAGGTGAGGGAGTATATTGTGAGATGCTGGTCCACCCACCTTACGGCAAGGTTTAGCTGACACTTCAAAGGAGGCCTTGAACGCACGGCGCTGCTGTGTGGTCAAGATGGTTCGGGGTCGTTTTGAACGTTTGTGTTCCTTGCCTTCATCACCCCCCTTCCCCCCTCCAGATCCACCTCCTCCATCTTCATCCTCACTCTTCACTGAGCAAGGTCAACAGACAAAAAAACAGTAAGCGCAGCCCTTATGTGACGAAACACTTTCAGATGATGTAAACCAGTAAAAGGCCTTAACATGGTGTAAGAAATCTGGACAGTCATATAAAAATATTTAGAGTGAGGTATAAGCAAAAGCCTGCAAAGGAAAAAACTGTTCAAACCCCAAATAATTCCTGCACACTCAAACTTTTTCTCAGCATACTGTGGAAAAGTACTCAAAACTAGTGAGTCAGCATACATTGGACTCCTACTAAGTTAAGTTAAACTTAATCTAAACAAAAAAACTATAATATCACAAGTAAAAAAAAAAAACAAAACACTGCATTTGTTGGATTTTAGTTTTGTTATGTTTTTTTTGCCACTGTTCACTGTGAATGCTTCATGTATATGAAATCTTGAGGAGTGAAGTTACAACCTCCTGGAGAGTATAGATATGGTTATACAGAAAGAAATGCTTTAATCCTCAAAGACCTAAACAGATCTAGAATGTTTAATAACTTTTTAAACACTAATCCCATCAATACATCTAAATAATTCAGGTAAAATGAAGTTTCTCTGTTTTTCAGCAGCATCAGACATGTCTTATTTGGCTGTTCAGAGGTGCCATAGTGAATGTAGGAAGACCATCAGGTTCTGCACTGATTAATCAATAAATCCCCATGTAATTTGACAAATAACAGTGGTTATAGATGCTTGTTTTTGGCTTCAGTTAATGATATAGTTTCTCTTCTTCACATCTTTCTTCTGAAATAATAACCACTGAATTTACTCTGAGCTGTCATTAACATCTACTTTATCAATAAATTAAATACAGAGCAATATATGATTTTTACCGAAAAATTAAAAATGCAAAGAATAATGTTACAGTAAATGATAATAAATGACTTAGGAAACACTAAATACAGAGAAACATTGTAAGTTGCTATAAAAATATTCAAATATTTGTGTCAAAGTTACTCTCATGGCATCCTGGACAGCAGCCCTGTAACTCTACCTGATTCAGTTGGTGTGGGACTGATAGCAGCAAGCATTTCCCTCTCTTTTTCATAGTCCATGCGGCAGAGCAGCTGTCCTTCCTTCAACACAAACTCATCACCTCTCTGCAGCCGGCGTTCACACTCACAGCAGCTGAAGCAGCCCAGGTGGTACACCTGGCCAAGCACGCGCATTATCAGCTCTGAGCGGCCAATCACCTGCAGGCACGCGCTACACTTCCTTACAAAGAGCCTGGAGGTGCGCAGGGAGAGAAACACATGGGGTTATTTTTGAAGGACACCAACATATAGTTTAAAAAAAAAAAAAAAAAAAAAAAAAAAAGATGGCATGAGGAGTACAGAATGAGAAAGGTGATCTAATTAAAGATGGAGACAAAGACAAGGAGCTCTGTTACATTTACCCTCAGCTCTAATTGTTCAAGAGATTAGCATAGTCTCTTAATTAAAGGTCGTACAAACATTACCCAATTCACAAAGCAACAAAGTGAACATCTGCTAAATGGAATTACAATAGATAGTATTTTTACACTATGTTGTCTTTTCTCCTTCTTTACAGTAGGGGGCAGTAGTTAGTTAGTTTATGGTATGAGAGCAGCCTGTTTCAAGACTCTTTTTGTTCATTGCATTCTCAGCCCTGTTTCATGGAGTTAACTTCAGCCTGTGTACAGACTTTCTCCCACTATCTTAAATCACTAGTTTAACATAATGAGTAAAGTTTAGTCTCAGCCTCATTGCTTATCCCCATGACTACTTTCCTCCTTTTGTTCTGTCATCTCTCCTCCTGTGAGATGTTCTAACCCATACAATTCCTAACCCTTGCTCCACCATCACTTCACATCCCTATTTCCATTTGGCCTAAGTCTCTGCCACTAAATTCCTCTCAAATCCCAGCTCTCACACTTAGTTTTATACCCCCTCCCTATGAGTATTTTCTGCCAGCATTCCCAGTTTCCCTCTCGCCCTCCCAGCCTGCCTCCCCAGTTCACTGAAACTAATAAAGACAGGATTAATTAGATTGTTGTTTAAACAGTGCGATGGCCAGACAGACGCTGTAAACTCATAACCAGGGATTGGGGATAGCATGGGGTTAATCTCTCTCCTCTCACTTATGCACACTAAAACACACATACACACATGCACACAGTCATTTGCACACACCCACCCACAGAGTATCACTATACCTAGTCTGATATTTGCTAGTTATCTCCATATCATCACCCATCAGTGGTGAGGAAACACATGTTCGATCAGTAAAAATAGAAATATGATTTTTTTTTTTGTTTGTTTGTCTGTTTTGTTTTAGAAACAAGAGGATTGACCAGGTGTAAAAACAGACCTCACCAAATGCATAAATAGCACCAGAAACAAACACAAACCTGGACAAGAGGGAATGGGGTGTGAGAGGTGGGGGTGAAGAGAGGGGGGAGGCAGGGTCGAAGACAGAAGTGTTGACGCTCCCTGACTGAGTGATAGAAAGGTGTTGCTGCCCAAATCTGGAGTGTAAAGAAGGAGCCAGGTCTGCACATTAGAGCTCCTAATCTGTGATTCTGTCCCAAACGCAGCTGCTACGGCTAATCTTTCTCAATCCATCTGCCAAACGCTCCCCAAATTCCCCAAATGACAGTGTCGCTAACTTAACATCATAAGCACAAAAACAAGAGCAGCCCTTTACACATGTACTGTGACATGTTCCCGTCTGTAGTGCACGTGCGGTGACCGCTCTTATTCTCAGTTATATTAGACTGCATTTTAGAAATCTTTCCAGTTTTCAGTCATAATTGTCAATCTTAATATTCAGTATGTAATTTAAACTAGAGTCCAGGATAAAAGGCTTTCATCACATTGCTCTGTGAAACCTCATCATACACCCAAACATGTACTTAAAACCCTAAATTACCTTCCATTGTGAAAAATACAACAGAGTTGTTGCAGGATTGCTTGACATAAGACTGATGATGTTAGTGGTTAAGTCCCACACTCCCTAATCATGGTGTATACACAGCACGGTAGGAATTTACTCAACATGGCAAATGAAGGCAACTTGGGGCAACTGCCACAGAGGGGGGTCTGTAAGTAGATCAGTCTAATCCCTCTAATAGAAGTATCATTCACACTGGCCCTGTCCAGGATGTAGCTTCAAATAAATCACTATGGACTTTGTGGCTAAAGAGCTGCCACACGAGTGATGTAAACTTAGCTTCCACACTAAATTTATTTTGTTTAGTCAAACAAACCTACGCAATCAGTGTGTTATTAATGGGATTATTTACAATTTATTAACGCAGGATTATTTATTTACTCTACAATACCTCCTTTGGTCAAAAATATGCTATATATTTGACATTCCTAATTTTTTTTTTTTTTAATGTGAATTAGATATTACATATAATGGATTTGATTTCAATGACCCTCTGAGAAAATGACAAACCAGATTGTATTCACAGTCTCTGTTACACCTTGTCTTGGAAAAAGCTAAATTTCTGTTGTTAAATTCTGTTTCCACCCTGTTTTTCTGTATTAATGATAATGAAAAAAATATATAGATAAGAAATAGATGTAACAAACAACCTTGCTACAGCCTTAAACACTGACATTTTTTCCCCTTATGTTTGTTTACATTAGAGTTTATACATAATTTAAGATGTTAAGTTTAGGCTTGTTTTCACATTACATTGCTCATTATGTTAGTCTATTTGAGGATATTTGCTTAAATCAATGGCATTTGCAGAGAGAATCAGTGGGAAGAAGTCTGTGTGACACTGACCTAAAAAACCTGCTTACATTTTTTTTTTCTTGTGTCTGAAATTAAATCACGAAAAAGCTGAAATAAAATGAGCCTTCTACCAGCTTATGTGTACAGTAAAGATCAGCAGTTTGCAAAGATCAGGAAAGATATTTAGATCAGAACTTTACTTTGGATTTTGAAGGCAGAAGAAGCGAACTCTTTTATATAATATTTGGTATATGACGCAAACTGAATCTTGGAAGGGACAAAAGCGTAGACAGAAAACAAACAAGAATAAAAAGTTAACCCAGGAAGCCATGCTGTACCAACCCTCGGCTGGCAACTTTCTGCTCAGAGCCTGCGGATTTTGGAGGGGTTAGGGGGCACACGTAATTACAAGCTCACTGATTATGAGATCACATGTAGAGAAGGAGAATAGTATATGTATTGCAAGTATTGAGTGGGAATAATCAGCCCTTTCTTTCATGTTTTATTGTAGATCCTAGGCATACAAACACAATAACAGAATCTTTATTATCTCCTAAGCTGTGTCATGTGGCTTTGTTTTGCCTGTGAGCTCTGACAAGCACAACATTGTCTGGACTGCAACACAATCATTCCATAAATATGTATGTGTCTCAGAGCGATTACAGTTGTTATGCTCGCTTTCATAATTGATAAATATTTATACAGGTACAGGTTTACTCATACTAACTAGAGGTTTTGAGTGCCTTCTATTGCACTCTCTGGGGCATGATCTGTTGTGTGTAAGAGTCATGTTTGGTTTCCACCTCAGCTCATCAAGAATCATGTTTAAGATTCTTTCCTGTATATTTAACACAGGATGTGCTGAGTTATTTCAGTGAGGCCTTGAGTAAGTATGAATGAATCTTTACACTTAACTCACTGACTTACACTTATTGGTCGATGAATCATTTGCCATGACAGTGTACACTATCTTTGTCGAATGGTAATGCTCTAACATGTTGGGGATATTTGGGTACAGAACGATTACCTTTTATAAACCAAGATTTGTTCTGAAGCTAAAATAACATTTTCAACCATAAACAGGCCAAGAACATTGAACACACATACTAGAACACAGAATGTTGGTGTTGCATTGGCAGTGATGCTTTCCCTTCTGAACTGTGACATGATTGCAAAGCTTAGAAAAAAGTGAAAAATCAGTCAGTGACTAAGAATCTTTGCACTCACCTCAATAAAGTGAATGAAAAATAATTTCCACCACCAGTCCAGAATGACCTGAGTCTGTCAAACATGTGTGAACATGTATCCTCTAAGTGCATTCAAGAATTCATGTGGAATTGATACAAAAATAACAAATGATATGCAACAATCATACTTTTTTAAGCTGTGTTCTTTTAAGTATCGTCTATTTCTTAGACGTGTGTAAGGGTGCATGTGCGTGTGTGTGTGCACGCACTTTTCGGCGGATATTGCACTGTGAAGCAAAATGGCTCAGAGCCAGGGTTCAGTAATCACATCATCTCCTTTTATTAAATCTCCCTGCACTGCTTCTGTGTTATTAAAATCTCCCAGCATTCCCCACGATACTCGCTACCCCTGCCACCACTCACTCACACTCATACACACAAAAACACACACACACACACATATATATAAATATATATATACAGTACAGCCACACAGACAGGAACATACACACACATGGGCATATATACAGTCACATGAGCACGTAAACACAAATATGCACAGTTTGTGTAAACAAAGATAAGGTGCCTGCGTACAAACATCAATAAAACACTGACAGATGCTGTCATTTGTGCTTCATATCCATCCATGCATCAATAAACTAACATCATAAACAGTCCTCTTACTCAATGAATGCTCCTAAAAATTTGCAAAAGCAATGTGTAATTTAATGACCATGAGGCCCTGAAGTGTGAGTTCTACATCTCAAGACACATTTCTGCACAATGATTTCATGACAGTCACTAAAGATGTTGTTAATAAGACCAGCTCTGCTTGAGTGCAACACTGAACTCAAAACCAATGCAACATAGCTTACCTGTGTGACAGTAACAACTAAAACCTGCATGACATGCATGGTGTGTATAAATAAGGATTTTTGGGTGTGTGTGAGCTACACCTGATGCTACCAAGAATGAATGTTATGTGTGAAGACATAGATGTGTGTTGGTGTGCGTGAGAGAGTTGGTATGTGTGTGTGTGTGTGTGTGTGTTAGTTTAGATAAAACAGTTAATCCCCAGGCCACCAGAACGCAATATCCTGTCTGCCCGTTTCTCATTTCCTGTCTGTCTCTGGCGGAGCGGGAAGCAGTGGGGAGGGGGTGGCGGGGGACAGCGGGACCCGTTGCCCCAGAAACAGGAGATACAGCCGGTCGATTTGAGAAACGTCTACGCCGATCTCCCTATCTCTCCCTCTCCGGTGCGACCCCCTTTTCTCTCTCCTTTTTTTTCCCTCTCCCTCTCTGCTTTTATTATCTCAGATTTAATAAAGCCGAGGCGAGCAGCTTGTTCTGCCATGAAACATTTATTAGCTGTCTGTTATAAAATTGTTGTGGGGGAGGAAAGATGATGGGGTCTCATCTCACATTATGCAAAAACAGTGGCAATACCACCCCCCCAACACACTCAGGCCCAGACAAACCTTTACACCTTCTTGTGGCTTTTCTCTTCCAAAAACTCTCAAAAACCTCATCCTTACATTCTTTATCCCATTTTGAACCTCCTCTGCCCATCACACAGATTTCTCTTTGGTGTTCTTTCACTGATGTCACAAACTGCGAGTTCTTCAATGGTAACTCTACCCATCATCTGCTGAGCCACAGGTTTAGCTAATATAAGACTTGTGGGTAAGAGAGAAGTGTTTGAACATTTATTATTATATGTAGCCTCCCTGTAGGATTTGTAAGGAGTCCTGAGCTGTCACTGCAGCCATGAGTCATCTAAACTCACACTAAACCAAAAATTTCCATTCACTTGGATGTTCACTTGACTCATTTTACTCACCCCCTGTGGCGTTTTGATAGATTTCTGCTAAATATTACTCAAAAAAAAGACAATGCTTTTGATTTAGTTAGTGTAATGTCTTTTTTAATTGGTGAAAAACTGGCCAATAAAAGATGCAGAAAATGGGCTTGTTGTCCCTTTGAAATGTTGTTACATAATTCTTTCTAATAGCATTTCCCTACAGCCCAGTGTCAAAAGCTGTCATTACAGGACAGCAACAGAAGACTGGATAATTAGCACTGTACCCAATCAACCTCCCCACCTCCTCCCATTCCCATCCCAAGACACAAAGAGGCACTGAAGGGGAGGTAGGGGGGCGTGGTGGGAGTGCGATTAAGAGAAAACAAGGGATAAACGGGGAGATAAACTGTTTGGTGTCATCACTGCTATCAATCTCAACAAGAAGGAAATGAGGTTTAGAATAGAGAAATATTATTACAAAGCAGACAGTGATGAACGATGTAACGGATAGAGAGACAAGGACAGAGACAAGGCTGGGGTGGGGGTATGGAAAAGAGAAGTGGAGGAGAATATGATTTTTATGTTCGGATTCTGTGTCTTAGAGAAACAAAACTTAGATGTTCAATCACATAAATGCTGTGTAACTTGAGAGGATGCTCTGTCAGGCTGTTAGTGTTCTCACATATGTGGTCAGCAGAGGGAGATTCCATAACTATGGCGGCACGGCCCCCCTGTCTCCATCTGCAGAGACAGGGTTTGTAAACCTAGATGTAGTCTCACTGCCCTCCACCCCACAGAGTGAGGTATTAAACCCAAGGTTTAGTGAATATCCACCCTGGTGACCTGTTTTTCACAGGGCTGAAGCTGCCTTTATGGGGCTTACAAGGGAGCTTGCAGGCTCCTCACAGCCAGACTACCCTCCATTCTGTCTGGGCTCAGCACTATTGACCAGGGAACAGTGGCCTTATACTGCTCAGTTTGGCAAGAAACCATAAAGTCAACCTGGTGTGTAAAAGATAATGACTGTGTCAAAAGTGAGCCCATGATACTAGGGCTGGTTTTATTATCTATTTTCAGTCAGAATGATATTTAATCACCATATAATTATTATTATGTTTTATTTAAATTATACTGCATTTGTATACAGCTGGAGAATGTTGATTTTGAGCATTTTGCCAAACACTCCAAAGTTTTTAAAACAAACCCTATAGATCTTTGAGAAAAAAAAAATCATTAATACGCTAAGTTTCAGTTTCTGGTGTTATAATTGCTTTCCACCCCCCACCCCCACCCCCCTCGGTCTAGCTTTTAATACTGATGCATTGAATCCTCGCTTAAAAACATCCTGATGGGAATTTAAAGTAAAGAGAGAAGTCTTGCCTCAAAATTATTCGAAGACATTGTGCTGAACATCTGGTCCATAACAGGATGGAGTTCCAGAGAATTTCTTGAGGTTTCAAAACACAAATAAATCCACAAGATGCACTTGAGTTTATTGTGTCTAAATCCCCTCATTTCCATAACAGATTGAGACCAGGATCACTCAAAACTAAAGACATACCTCCTGTTTTTTTATATAGATAATGAGTGAGAGCATAGGGTAATTGCTTATTTATTATAGCACTTAATGGTGATTTATATGTGATTTAAATATCTGTATTTGGTCTAAAGGGCTGTTTTTTCACTGTAAGGAAGTTCAATTTATTGGGAGCAAAATAATATTCGAAAGCATATGCAAATGTTGAATAAACTGTTGCCTCGGGGGTGATGCAGCCCAGATGAATCTGGGTGGGGGATGGGTCACACTTCAAAATTAGACTCTTTTCTCATTTGAGCTGATAAAATCACAGCTGTCTACCTAAATATTATTTGTACATATTTTCATGTAATTGTTTTTTAGCCCCAAAACCCACAGAATAACTACTGTAGGCTAATATAAAGGGGCGAGCCTTTAGGTTATGTGAGCAATAGTTGAGGAGCAATCTGTCTATCTGTGTGTGCTGGGTGATGTAATCAAACCAAAGGATAAATTTAAAAATATTTGGACAAGCCAGAGGGAGCATGGGAGAGACATGGAAAATAGCCAAGTATGAGCTACAAGAGCCTGCGAGATCCTTTCTTATGCATATATGCATTTGAAACACACATTATTTAAAAATGACCTCATTCAACCTGTGATAAAACCTATTTCTGACACTTTTAACCATCTGTTACAGAAATCAAGCAGCGGGTTAAAAATAAAATAACGATTACCTAACTAATTGCACAAATTCCACTGAAATTCTTTTGCGCATTCCAAATTCTTAGACGTGGTTATTTGTTCCAATGCACACACCTGCTGTAGATCATGCAGGGAGTTGTGAGGAGTGTAAGGTGCTGATGGACAGACTGCAGAGAAAACAAGGAGACATTGTTGCTGATCTGCTGAAGGTCAGAGGCGGTGCTGTGTGCCAAGACTGGCACCAACTCACACAACAAGGCAACGATCCATAGGCAATGTATAGGGGACTAATTCAACAGCACAGTGAATGAGCCACCCACTATTAATTTGGATCTGCAATTACAGTCATTACACGAGGCGAGCAAATACGCTTTTTCATTCCATCACTGAGAATGAACCCAGTGCTTCATTTATGATAAGCTATTGCCTCCATGTTTCCCACTCATTTTTTCTGGTAAACGTCACACAATAGGACTTTCATCAGCCAGTTCTCCTCTCTCTCTTTCTCTTTCTCTCTCTCTATCACCAGTGCTCTCCTCCAGATGTCAGGTACAGTGGGAGAGTCTGTGCCGCTGGATGCCGTCTGACACTTCTCAAAACAATGATAACAAGCTGCAGGCTCGTCCTTCAGCCGTCTACCCCTGGAGCTCCCACTGCAGGCACACCCACTGATCGCAGCACACACCAAACATCCGACACAAAGAAGACATGAGGACATGTGCACACACACACACACACACACACACACGTGCACACGCACACATGCAGGATCACTGTTTTGTTGTGCGCGATATTGGGCTCAATGTCCAGATGATGTACACTATATTTCAAGACTCAAATAACTGTATTAAGGTTAAGAAAAAAACATGGGTCACTATTAAATAATTTGAGATTTTAACACATTCTTGTTGCAACTTTATCCCATGAAAGTTTAATTTGAGAGAACTTTCCTTGAAACCTACTGTATTCTAAATTTATTTTGTATTACATCCTATAAATTTTTTTTCTTAGCATATTACATGAACATATATGTGATTTTTCAGATTAATTTCGAAACTTTATGCCTCATAAGCCTCTTGACATAACTCCCAGTGTCAAAACATCACTTTATTTACACTGACAGCATTTTTTTTTTTAAGATATATTCCTAGGGATGAGTTGAGATTTCTATTTCTAAATTTCCTCATACTGTCTCATATGCACACCTGCCCTCATGATGCATAATGTTGGTGTTGTACAGATTGTTCAACAATAAGTAACTAGCCTGAAGGCAACACTGCAAATATTTAACCTTTCTTCACCTTTCACAATTCAGCCAGTCACTGTCAAAACGATGCTGACATGGCCAATAATTACATCTATGTTCCCCTCTGTGCAAAAGATGATGAGTGCTTTATAGTTTGATGCCACTGAAAAGTACTTTTGAACATCTGAATATCTTCACTGACAAGTTTATTGATTACAGAAAATGACTTTCTTTTATGTACTGGAAAAAAAATGCTGCTAATTAGTTAAATGTGTGCTATACAACCCAATGCAAACAATCAACCATGAATAAAATAGTATGGGCTAGGCTACAGATAATGGAAACTTCTTGCATAAGCTAATCAAATCTGTATGTAACCTTGTAAATAATGATCACATATATCACGTTGAAATTACTGTCAAGAAAACCAGGCCAGCTAAAATAGAGAGAATATGAAAACACTATGAGGGATGCATGGAAAATGCAATTTAGTCTATTGTATGATTCCACTGCCTTTTTTGGCTTATAAAGTGGGAATGAGGAGACAAACATTAAACTTACATACAAACTTACCCTATATGTTTTTTTTTTTTTTTTTGCAAGACTACAGAGTATTATAGGCCATTCCTCTTCACGGTGAGAAATACTACATTTATGTGACAACTGTAGCTTTGAGATTAAAATTTTATTTTCAGCAAACACAGAAAATATGGGGAGGTTGGAAGAAAAATCATGCATCTCCATCCAAAAGTAAAAACTGAATTAGAGCTGTTTCTGCCCGATGATGAGAAAAGAAAAACATGTCATCCTGTAGATACACATGTTGTCCTTGGTTCATGCTTTTCTGTTTCAGCAACTGGGATTTCACTGTCATCCGTGCGCTCTGATATGCCCGAGTTGCACCAGCTGTGGAGCAACATTTACGCACGGTGTGTGTGTGTGTATGTGTGCGTGTGTGTATGTGTGTGCGTACGTGTGTGAATTTGCCTTACTTTTCATAGTCGTGCTTGCAGTAAAGCAGGCGGTCCCTGCAGTAACAGGTGCCGCTGAGCGCGCTCAAACACACGGCGCACTTGACGCAGGTCTCGTGCCAGGAGCGCTCGTTCACGCGCAGCAGGAAGCGGTCGGCGATGGGTGACTCGCAGCCCGCACACAGCTCACCCCCTCCCCTGAACTCCGGACCTGCAGGGAGCAGAAGTACAGGGAAACAGAGACAGGGCCAAAGTCAGAATATTTCACATACTGGGGTCGGGAGTCCGGATGCTCCCAGTGGGACCCCACCCGAGAAGAAAATATTGACTCCTTCCAAATTTCCCTTCACCACGGTCATCGAAAACATTACGGTTTTCCCGCAGCTTGTTTACAGACTTCATCTATCTTATAACTTGTGTTTGTACATTACATATAATTTAGAAAATGTGCGCATTCTGCAGAAAAAAAAAAAAAAAAAAACTACACTCGCAGTTGGGTAAAAGTTTATAGAATCCTATTTTTAATTCTTTAAAAAAATATCATTGGGCCGGAAAACATATAATTGATTAATATTCTTGATAATAAAAATAACTGCCAATTTAACTGTCTTTTAACGTTTTTCTTCATATGACATAACACTATAATAAAACCCTATTTCGGTGATTGTGCGTAAATGGGAATGGTTTTACTGGATCCACCACATCCATGCTCAGATACAGGAGTATTTTTATAATGGACAATTGATTTGTTATTTTTTTACGTCTCTTAAAAATTAATATTATTTCTCTGTTTTTTGTTTCTGGGCCTTCTGTTGCACATTGTCCGCCAGACTCACCAAAAGGCGTTGAGGACGGAGGCTGCTGCAGACAGGACTGCTGGCTCTCCTCTGTTTTCATCCCTTCTCTCCTTCCCTCAGTGTGATCGCTGCAGAAACACACGCAAAACATGTTTTTTTTTGTTTTTGTTTTTTTTTATTCAAAGACATTCCAAGACAAAAGTTAAACGTGCACAAATGATAAATCCAGAGACAGAAATGACAAAACTGGGCAATAAAATTAGATAAAGAATATTGTTCTGGACTATATTTCTGCATAGCCTGCAAAATTAAACAGAATTTATTCAGAAACAGAGCACACACAGCCTGGTTTTAAGACATAAATTACAATTATTCTTAAATTAAAAAAAAAACTAAGCCAATACCTGTGGAAAGTCCACGAGAGTACAAATAATATAGATGACACACAAGTGTCAAAAATTGTCCCATGAAACCCAGCTTTTGGTTAATATAAGTTTACAGTTTGTGGCGCTGAATTTAGTTAGAAAAATTAAATTATTATCAAAATGAATGTCAGCCTTTAAATCTGTCTCTGTAGAATTAGTAAAAAAATATATTACTACAATACGAAACATAAATAAAGCATAAATTACAGCAATAAAAAACACCTTGGCCTTCATTTATCTCGTTGCCCTTCTACTAATTCCAGTAAAATTGTAAATATTGCCTTGTCTTGTTAGAACTGTTTTTAAAATTGTTGTTTATCATTTAATATTCTTACAATTAAGTTTAGTACTGGGATGTGTTAATTTTAAGTTTCTTAGGTATTCTGATTCATAAAGTTTCATTAATATTGCAAAAAAGACTACCTCAGAGCAGCAAGATGGACGATATTGTTAGTTAAAAAAAACCAAACATATATATATATAGTAAAAAATAAGATGAATAACTGATTTTTGTTTTCCCTGTCGGGTGGTTTTCTAGATTCTTCTTTTTTTCCTTACGTCACTCCTGTAACCTGTATTGATTATACACGTATTTTCAGTCCGATATTAAATTATATATCATTTTTTTTCTTTTACTTTTATGTAAAATCTATGTCATTCTAATAATAGGCTATAGTACCTTCTGTAACTTTTAAAAGGCCTATATCCACCTCTATTAAAAGATGGCTGAATATCAGATTAGCCCGAGTTGCTACAGAATAATGGTAATAAAATAAAACTAATGTAATATGGAAATATACAGCTAATCTGATTTGGCATTTTCCCAAAGTGAAGGTTGAATACATTACTGCCAATTGTTGTGTAATTGATCGATAATTACATGTCAAGACTAGAGCCTGACACTCTGGTAAATATTACTGGAATATGTCCAAAATGATTTCACAGTTTCCTTCAGGTCACCTGGAGCTATAATAAAAGAAAACAGAATTGTCATGTTACATGTGGATCAATAAGTCAGGGATTTTTATGTACATTTGATAAAAATAAATAAATAAATAAATAAAAAATCGCAGTAAAAATAAGATGTCTTGCAAATTTCTACGCTCACATTGCATTCATAACATCTACTTCTTATGATGATCACCCTTAAAATGGTCGTAATTAACGGCCACGTGCTTCCAGAGGTAAAAGTATTATTTATTAAAGCTGAGTTGAGTGTGTCAGATCTGATGGTGCAACAGCTGGTTTTGGATTTGCACACAAATAAAATAAATAAAAATAAATCAGCATTGGGTCTATATTATTGCTGTAAACATAATTTTCTAAATCAACGTTTTGATACTGAACCGTCCACTGAAACTCACTCTAAATATCGACTCTTTCTAATTAATATTTAGATTTAACACCAGATCATAATCTATCATCCAGGTCACTGTGACTTTTTCCAACGTGTTTTTTTTTTTCTTTTCCTCTTTTTTTTTTTTTTTTTTTAAAACAAACGTGCCAAAATAAAATAAGAAACAAAACAAAACAAAACACCAGAGCCAACAATGCGTTACGACACAACCTGGACTCTCTGATCAATGCAAAGAATAAAAATATTTGTAGACCCTGAATCCCCCCCTTCCCTGACAACCTGTTCTAGACTTGCGGGGTCCTACCTTGAGGTGAAACACACTCCTCCTGAAATTTCCGTTGGCAGCATTAAAAACTGGGGAAACTTTCGTCCACTTAATGAACAGGCGTGTTTACACTCAAGTCGTTCTCCTGCACCTCACAGTCCGACGTGCATGACGGTGCCTATAGAAAAAATCCAAACACCATGATGACCCAAACTATTGTCTATTGTCTCTCCTGTTTTCTCCTCCAGCCGTGTGTGCGCTCTGACTTGTTTTGTGCGTAAAAAGGCGCAGAGGGAGGAGATGGATAGACAGAGAGAGAGAGAGAGAGAGGGAGGGAGGGAAGGAGGGAGGGAGAAGGTGCGGAAGATGATGAGAGAAGATGAGCGAGGAGGATGCAGCTTATTGATAACTCAGATGAGGATGGTCTTTTGCATTTTTATTCAAGGTTAGACCGGAGACTTGTCAGGACTTGGGTAAAGGTAAGCTGTAAATGGCCGTCCACTTGGAAAACGACCCATCACGACCTTTAGTGCGCTTTTGATGGCTTAAATAATCTGATTCCGTTACAAATTATAAGAAAAGAACAAAGACAAATGAAGATGAAGACAGTTAAAATAATCATAACAACAACACAAATTGCTGACTCCGGTTATATACCAGGAAAATCTATAATTAAAAAAACAAAACAAAACAAAACAAAAAAAAAAAAAACAGATGGAATGATGAAAAGGCTGATGAAGAAGCAGGAAAAGTGACATTTTAAATCCCAGTGCTTGTAATTGAAAATAAATGCTTTATTGCTCCATTACTATTGTGTCTAGCATTTTCCTCCTTGGACAGAGAGAAGACCGCCCTCTTGTGTCCGAATAACAACATTACAGGAAAAGTAAAAAAAAAAAAAAAAAAAAAAAAAAAAAAAAAAAAATTGCCCCCAAAGGCTGATTATTCCTATTTATGTTCCACAAAATGTACAAAGGTAGCCTATTAAACTTTTTTAGAAAACACACTAAAAAAGAAAACATCATTCATTATTAAAATACAACACCTGATGGCATTTAATTACAGTTTGCTTCAGACAAAAACAGTAGAAACATGTTACTTTTAGGCTACGTTGCATCTCTGTCCACCTACTTGTTTCTTTCAAATGTTACACAAATATTGAAAAGGTATACATGAACGTGTCTTTATCTTCTGTGTGGTATGAGACAGCCGGATGGACAACAGATCAAACTCTTAAAGAGGATTAGCACTAGGCTATTAAGGCTGCGACATCCCCATAAGCACAAGGCTTGAACTTTTCAACTGTGTTTCGTCAAAGATTAATTTGAATATAAGTTTGGCTGTTTTTTTTTAATTTTTTTATACATTTACATTTTCTGTAACAGGTAAGACATTTTTTCATACAAAATAAAGGTCTTTTATGGTTGAATGAAAAAAATAGTAGTAGTGGTCTACATACATCATCAATAATGTTTTGTTTTTCTTCCTTGAATGGGAGCAAATCTGCTCCAGTGAACTGTGGGGATGTTTCTGTCTTCCCTCAGACAAACAGCTGCTCATCTTTCCCCGAGTGACTGCGTCTCAGCTTCAGGCCAGACAGTATCTTCTGGGCTGGGGAGGTCAGAGTGTGCTCAACAGGAAGTGACTTTGGTGAATGACACAGAACCTGACTCTGTCTGTTATTGGACTGTCTTATGATCAGATCCGTTTCACACCCAGACGCTGTCTCCTGTGACGGCTCCTGAGTTTTCATTGAGTCCAGTCCCAGCATGTACTGCACAACATCACGGGGGCTTAGCGGGACTTCCACTTTATTTCCTGCAGCAATATTGGCCTGGTGTGGAAAGCAAGTGTTCTCACATGGTGTATTAAAGTTCTGGGAGAGTCTCCGTGCTCCCGGTTCTGGAGATGAGCTTCGGCTGCTGTCTGCACTCCCTGGATGACTCCTTGTGGTGGATGAAGGCTGTTTGGCTGCACGACCTGTGCTGGAGGGTCGGGGTCCTGGGTTGTGATGCCGGTGGTACTTCACAGGCTGTCTGTGGAAACGATAGTGTGGCTGCTGTGTCCCCAACACAGATTCTGGATCCCCACAGTCTGGCTCACCCTGAGGGTCGTTAGATGCACCTCTCATAGCCAGGACTATGTCAGAGGAGGAGGAGGGGGGGGGGGCAAGCATGTGATAATCAGCACAATCACAGGTTAATGATTACTATGAGCTTGGCATTCCCTGCATACTTTTTTCAAGTGGATTAAGACAATACAGAAACTAGACCTGAATGCAGTCCTTAATACCTTGACTGAATATAAGGTTTGTTCAAATAGTCACACTAAAACAGTGTTTTTCAACCTTGGGGTCATGACCCCACATGGAATCACCTGGAATTCAAATGAGGTTGCCTGAAATTTCTAGTAATTGATAAAAAAAATTACTTAAAAAATATTTTTAATGATTCCATATATATCTCATAATTAAAACACCACATACTTTTCCCAATAAAAATCAAGTTCAAGTAAAATGCAGGATATAATATCTAAGAGGGTATATCTTGATTGACCCGATCATGTGACCGCGTGCGTTACTACGCTTCAACCTGCCTGGACACAATCACAGTCAGAAAACTGGACTGAGCAGAGAATGGAAAGACTTCTTCACCCGCCTGGCCCTGCTAAGACATCTCCAAGAGAAAAATGTCTCTGTTTTGAATGTCTGGGGTCGCCACAAATTTGTGATGCTAAAATGGGGTCACAAGCCAAAAAAGGTTGGGAACCACTGCTCTAGAGGGTCTACAGTGCAGACTTTACACCATGCATGGATCTGAAAATGGTTCAGTGTTAGCCTGTGTAATACATTTGTGGATATCTTCATGTGTTTCGTTGTGATCACATGTCTTAAAGCTGTATGCTGTTGCAATGACAGAGCCAGAGCATCTCAGAAATACAGCAGGAGTAAAGTAGGTAGAAGTAAAAGAGAAATGAAATCTCAGATTTACAGGGCAGCAACAAATATTTTAGAAATATTGCTCAAAAGAGGATTGAGAACATAACATGTAGCAACACTCAACACCAACATTCCAAAGAAACCAGTTATCTTATTTTGGAGTTAAACAAGAGCTAAGATGACTAAGTTTAACTCAGCAGCACTAGACAGTGTTACTGAAAAATGGAAGGAAGTCTCACTTCTAAAAATAACTAAAGGAAATCTGCTACAGAAAAGGGAACTACAGTAGACTCTTTGTGCACTCTGTGTCCACAGTGTCTGATGATACTGACGTACTTTAGAACAAACCATCTGACAAATAAAGAATTTAGAAGCTCTATGTGGAATATCCGCATGATCGCCAACATTATTAAGCACATTTGTAACTTATTACAATAAGAAGAATCTACACTATGCAAGTTTTACCATCTATTCTAGTCAGGAGTCTCTCTATTGCTATGTCCCTCCTACCTGCTCTGTCACTGACTTCAGGGCTGAGCTGGTCCACTGCCTCATTGGATGAAGACTTGTCAGATATATAACCCTCACTTGAATCTCTCTTGATTGTTCGATTCTGTTGAAATGGCATATGTTTTTTTTATGTCATTATTCAAAAACCATATCTAAACCTGTGATACAACAGCGCTGCAGTGCATAGGTATGTCTTCTGGTCAAAGTTATTTTGCACAGTCTAATGATGCAGCACTTTTTAGTGTTGTTTTCAGTTGCTCAGTGTACATTCAGTGGATTAATCTTGATCTAGTTTATAACCAACAAGAGCTAAATGTCCACACGATGAAAGCTGAGAGAAGAAAAGGAGAGAAAATCAGAGTCCAAGCAGCAGAAAGAGCGGCAGAAAAGCAGCAGCTGTGCAGTGTGTTAATCTTGACAGAGTAAACGTGAGGGGAAAGTTCCAGGCTCTAAGACTCTTAAAACAACATGTGAATTAATCAGACAAAGTAGCTCAGGTAAAATTAAACACTACTCTCTGTGACTGTCCAGTAACTACTACTGATCCTTTTGGATCTGGTCTGAAATAGCAGTAAAATGATGAGTTGTTAAAAAAAAAAAAAAAGAACAAACTAACACTTGATAGTGGTTAATGTGAGTATAATAAGGTCCTGCACACTTGACAACAGAATGAATTTTTACCCCAATGTACTTACCTCTAGTGAGTGCGGGCGGTCTCTTGATGGGGCTTCAAGCTCAGGGCAGGGGTACAATTCTTCTGCCACAGTACAGGATGATCTGGGAGGGGTATCTGGAAGGGGTGCAGTGGGGACTGGAGGAGGAGGCGTACTGGGTCTTCCACAAAGGCCAAAAATCTTGTCATTGTGTGTGATGAGGAACTCAATGAGTACCGCCTGGTAGCTGGTCTCCAACAGGGCCAGCATTGACATATCTGTAGACACTAGAGGGCGCAATAGTGTTGGCCCAAACACAATACCCAAATTGCTGGGGGACATCTTGTTCTCGCAGTTCTCTGATACTCTGTGAAGACATAGAGCAGCCAGTCACAGAACAGCCAATAAGGTGTGATGTCAAAGCAAAGGGGAAATCCAGACTGTGGCAGATGATAAAGTTAGTCTATAGTGAGGGTTGGGTAAGAGGTCTGTACACTCACTTTAGCAAATGACACATCAAGTGTTGCAAAGTACTGTAGCAATACGGAGGGAGTTTCTGTAGAAGCTTTTGCAGGTTATGAACAATGTCCATAATCTCATTAGTGTCTGGTAATGAGTCCCTTTCACTCAGGTGTTGGATGGTTTTTCCCACGGTGATGAAATCATTGTACAGGTCGAATGTTAGTAAGGGTTCGGGAAGCTGGGACAGAGAAACACATAGAGATCAAAGTGCTACAAAAAAAACAAAAAAACAAAAAAACTCCCATATTAAGAATGACAGATATAAACATCCATATTAGAAGAATATTGGCTGTTATTAGTAAAAAAAAAAAAAAAAAAAAAAAAAAAGCACTTTCCAATGCATTATTCAACACAACCATATTCTAGAGCTACTCCTTAACTTCACATCTTCTCTCAATAACTTCCTTTTTACTGCTTATTTATTGCCAGTAAGGAAGTCGTTGTGCATGAAAGATCATCTTAATATGCTTTGCTCAGTATGGGTTTTACAACAGTACTGCAAGAATAGCATTTTTTTCTACAAGCAATTAATAAATATGGTCTATATGTAATAAAACTCAACAGTAGAAGTGTTAAGACTGTCCAAATAAGTCTCAGTTAGGTCCTTCTAACTCTCAGAACTAATCTGCTAGTAGTTAAAAAGTATTCGCTTGCTACAATCAAATGGCCATAATTAGGATATTACTGAAGGACAATTATTAGTTAATGACAACAAGTGTAGTATATGGCCAAGCAGAGTAAAATGACCAATAAAGAGACAAAATACTGTAAATATGCACAATAATAATCTGGTTATTGAGTAATTTGTCCTCACTTTCAAAGGGCTCTATAACCCTTTGTTTGATACTCATTCAGCAGAGACACCTACCTCTTTAAAGAAGTGCTTAAGGATAGATGTGATGTCATGTGGTGAGAGGTCAGAGAGGTCCACCTGCTCCTTTAGCATCTCAAAGGTCTGGCAGAGCTTCTGAATACGAGGTTTGGACCCGCTGACTCGATACACCCCCTCAGAGAGACACACATGCAGAAAACAGTCGTTAGATGACCGCGAATGCTTGGTAGTATTTAAGATTTAGCCACAGAGATAGTAAGGGGTACCTGGACTGAGAGAGCACGACTCTCAATCTCAGATGTACAGAGGAGGACCACAAAGGGCACTTCATCCAGCCTGTCGCGTGGCATCACAGACAGGTCGACTCCAAACACAGTGCCTCTCCTGTTTTCACACTCTAGCTGACACACTTCCATACACTTACGATGCAATACCAAGCCACACTGAAGAGGAGACAGAAACAGGGCAGAGGATGTGGACAGTCTAACTCAGCATCATTCATACTCTATTTATGTTCCTTTTTTTTTTTTTTCAACTTTATTGAAAATATACATGTGTATAAAACATAGAGAAATTTGGAACAAACATCAAGACGTCAAAAAGATAAATCGTCCAAACAAATAGAGTAACATAATGCACAGGCTTACAGACACAAAGACGAAAAGACAAATAACAACAATAATAACTTGAAATATAAAGATCAGTAAAAAAAACCAAAACAAAACATCAGAGTGAATTCATTCCAGTTTAAAAAAAATCATTATATATTTTCAGAGTGTTTGTGCTTTTTTTTTTTTGTTAAATATAAATTCCAGTGATTTAATATATTTATCAAATTCAATCAAAAAGACATTCAAATTCTGGCGTGCTTTGGTATATTTACTTTTATGCATGTGCAATTTCTCTATTTAAGGTACTATTTCTGGTTGTCTCTTTGATATAGCGTCATACCTCCTCACACTCCACTCCGTTAACAACAATGTAGTTGTCACACTGCTTGCATCGGACCATCTTGCTCTTCATCTTCCTGAGTCGGTGTGAGAGTGCAGCCCGTGAAAAGGAGCGTGTTTTGCATGGCTGGCCATCAATGTATTCTAATGGAGAGACAGAGGACAGATAGAAGGCTTATGATCACAGGGGGCAGCTGATGGAAGAGATGTGAGTCCTCGTGGGCATAAACAGGAAAGACAAACCTGATTCTGATGCCATGTCCCGGTCATCCAGATCATCTGAAGACACTGTCAAAGTGGATGAACTTTTGGGCAGCCTCCAATTAGTGTAAGCTTCAGTTATGCCATCCCATGAAACAGAGGTTTAACAGAAAGAAAGTAAAAAGGTTAGAACCAGCAGTGCATTTCTGTGATTCAAATTAAAAAAAAAGCTAAAATATAAAAATAAAGTTTGTTTACCAGGACTCGACAGAGATTCCAAGCTGCCTCCTATGCTGTCATAGTCACTGTATCCTATTTTATTCTCTGAGGTACGCCAAAACACATTACAAAAACTCAGACGTGACTGAAAGATGGGAATACAATAATAATGTTGAATTCATAAAAAGCACTCACTGCTGTCAGCGGGACGTCTACATGGGCTCTCATCTGTCTGAGGTAAAGAGTCTTGCGTGTTGCTCAAAGTGTTGCTGGTTTTTCGTTTGTTCCTTTAAAATGTAAAAGGATTAAAACTGTAGTTCGTTAATACAGGTTAATAGCAAGATAGAGGGGGAAAAAAACTGTTAATCCAGCTTTACTACATAGTTTTAGTGTTGATTAATGGGCGTCACAGATGGACAGCCCACTACTTTTTGATTCATAACTTTTAAACCAGACAAGTTTAAGACAAATATTACACATA
>JAPQRP010000029.1:31918219-31928323 GCA_037367295.1 Apogon hyalosoma | reverse complement strand
ATTTAAATGTATTTTGCATAGATAAATGCATTTATCAATTTTAAAAACTGTGTGTAGAATATGACATAAATAATATAATAGTCAAATATCACTGTATTTGGAATATTTTTTTTAATGAGAGTTTATAAATTGACCCCAGAATGATGGCAGAAAAATGTATCACTTTCCAAACATTCATACTAAAAAAAAATCACGATTTTTTTCTCATTTCAAAATACATTTTCCGGAAAATATAAGTAATTACCTACCCAAAAATATAAGTTTGGCGTAGATTATTGTAATTAGATTTTGACCAGATATTAACCTTCCCTTGACTTTGCCCTAATACAGATTTTCCAAAGCTATTTCTGACCAAAATTTGACTTTTTGATCTCCTTTGAATAAAATAAGATACAAGTTAAGAGTTTTTTTTGTGATTGTTTTGTCGTACCCTTTGGCTTGACAGACATACTCCTGGAAGACGAAGGTTTGGAGAGGCTGCTCTTGGGAACGTTTGCCGACAACGTAGAACAGATAGGACTCCCCAGGCTCCAGGGACCGACATGTCAGCTCCAGGCTGTGGTAGCCGATGGGGACGGGCTCTGTCTGCAGCCGCTGGAAGTAAAACATGTTGACTGTGGTCTGATGTAGAGAAGAGATATGACAGGAGAAAAGAAGACATCGTTATAATGCGTTCATTGAGCACATATAAATATCCAGACTGTTAATATCTTTACTTCCACACATCTTGCTTACAGACAACTGCACTCACATCCTGCCCAGATGTATTTTGCAGTAAACCTCAATTTAATACCAACCTCCTTGAGCACAGTGTCCCCCTGAAAGATGAGCTTGCGAATGTGAGAAATAATTCTCTCTTTGACCTTCACTAACTCATCCTGGTGGAGCTTGGCATCATATATACACTGTCTGTACAGAAGCTCTGCCTCTGCCACCTGGAAGAGATTCAGAGAAGACCACAAGACTGCTAAACAAATACAATACATATGACAACATATTGACTATACTAATGATTTTAAAAGTGGATGTATTTTAATTATTTAGCATTTTGGTGTTTCGAGCAACCACAGGACAATGTGTTATAGGCTATGGTTCATTAAAAACAAAACAAATTATAAGAAAACAATTAAATAAAGAAGTAAAAAGGCTGTTAAAAGTTACGTTACTTAAAAACAGATACTTCCTGGCACATTGGTGTCAGAATCATCCATCCTTCTACATAGGTTTTTACATTATGGTAACATTTTACATCACACTGGAATTAAGAGAAGGCTTTGTTGAGTTTGATTATATTCCTTTGTTTATTTTGGTCTTTCATACACATAATTTCTATTCAGAATAACCCTGTTCTGTGTCATGTTCATTTTCCAATTTACTTTTTGTGCTGCCTTCATGCAATTTTCCTGCCTGCATCCATGGAAACAGAAAGTACCCAAATTTTAGCATCTATTGCCGTTAAGAGCATGATTTGCAGTCCTTCATGACTATAAATAACACTGCAGAATATGAAATGATATAACTGTTTCTAATGGCACAGGTTATTTATTATCATATTATCATAGTTGCTGCTTATCTGCACATTGTATATGACAGGGACATTCACCTTAGTCTGAGCTTCATCCTTGGATTTCCTCCTCTTATCCAGTGTTTTGATGCCTGCTGTGTCATCCACAGCTTTCGCAGTGATAGCTTTAGCTTTTTCTAGCTCATCACAGCGCTGGTAATACTGCTGCTGAGCCTTTTTAAGAGCTGTTACCGCATCATTCTGTACATGCAAGAAAGACAAAAAAGGTGGGGAAAAAGGACCAAAATGTTCTGAATCATCTTACTTCTGAACAGAGTGGTTTTGACAGTGCAATAAACTGAACTCAGCTTCAGTTATAAACAAGATTTCTGATTCCTTTACCATCCTTCTTTGTTCTCTTGCCCACTGCTCCTTAAACTCTCGGCGCCACTTGTCAATTTCATTTTTCTTGGCAGCCAAAGCCTGTGAGACAGTGATACTGGATTAAACACAAAGCTACAATACACAAATCAGATTTAATATGTGTGTGAGATTTGTGTATGTGTGTATGTACTTGGTAACAGCGATTTTGTAGCGTTTCTGAAGTTTTCCTGGAGATCCTACTGTTCTTAATGTCTTGCTCTAGGGCCATGGTGTAGATGTAGTGCAGAGGCATCATGTCCTGCAAAGACCAACACATCAGTTAGTCACACTTTTGTTGTTAATACATCTGAGAGAGGTAAAATAAATGTAACACGCAACTATACTGTAGGAACCCATTATCCTCTTGAGACCCAGGAAAGTGAAAGTTTTAGCTTTTTTTTTTTTTTTTTTACATTAAACAGTTGTCCTGATTGGAAACTGCACAATACATTTTTAAAATTATTTTAATTTATCTATTAATGGAATGTCCTTTGCAATGGACAGCATTTTTTAAGTAAAACTGTGAAACTTTTGTCCCCTACAGAGGACAAAAATACATTGTTGGGTCTCAGAAGGATACATTAACATGCATGGGGGTTTGGATCAAATGTGTGCTGTTTTTTTGGTCCATGAAATAAAGTCATACCTGGTGTGCCACATTGCCTTTTGCTCCTTCAGCTGCCTTTATGACATTTTTTGCAAATTCTTGTTCTGTCATTAAAAAAAAAAAATCAAATTAGTTTTCAAGACAAGGCAGGCGCACCATCATGGAAAATGAACAGACAGCAATACTACTACTGATTATTAATTAGAGTATAGCATTCAGTAGGGCTGCCTGAATAGAGATTAATCCCATTTCTGCTGCAATATGAACATGTATGCTCAACACATTGCATAAGATTGCCTGAAATGAAATGAGTAACAAAAATATTTTGAGAGAGGGGAATTTTCAAGACTTTTATAGTGTTAGTAGGAAAATGGAAATGCTGGGTTAAGAGAAAAGAGATGACATGGACAAAAAGGCTAAACATGTATTTTTATATTTACTTGTATTTGATCATTTGAGATCATTTCAGATTGAGCTTTAGATATGAAAGCCATGCATTCACACAATTTGGCCAATCAGATGAAACCTTCCTGTCTGCTTGTGCTACCCTGAATTTGATAGTAAATACAAGGTTGGTTTGGTTATTTATTACGTGTGATAGTGTCATCTTTGATATGTTATTGCATTTTGCAGATCGTCCTAATTTCATGCAGACTCATTGTACAGTCTCACTGTGATGCTCCATTCTGGATGAGCCACCAAGGCTTGATGCCACCAAGCCTCATTTCCAATTTGGATAATGCATGCTTTGACACCATATCACTACATGAAATATGCCAAATTAACCCATAAAGCCCCAAACAGCCACTGACAACCAAAATCATCTACTGATCTAAAATATTTAATAACTTCCTATCCACTAAACCTACCAATACGTGTAAATAATTGGTGTAAACTGCAGTTTGTCACCTTTTCATGGTCATCAGATATGACCCATTTGGACGTTCAGAGGCTCTGTACTGAATGTGGAAACACCTTCATCTTCTGCAATACTGAATCACCAGTAAAACCCATGTAGTTTGATAAATGACAGTGCATTGAGGCACTTGTTCTATGTTTTGTTAATGATATATTTACTGATAAAGTCACTTTTTCTTCAGTTTTCTCTATGTCTGACCTAATAACCCTCAACTTAATCTGAGCTTTTATGAACATCTACATGATTAATAAATTAAATATAGGAAAATAGCTGATTTTCGCTTTAAAAAGTGCAAAATGCAAAGGATAATATCATAATCACACGGTGATAAAACACTTAAGAAATTGGTAAAACAGAGAGAAATATAATTTTTTATAACTGCCACAAAAGTAGTACTGGGTCTGAATGGGTTAATGTATAATGTGGTTGCTCTTTTTGCATTGTTGGTCTCAAACTGACATTAGTGCACAGCTGATTTGACCACACAATACAACTCTTTCTCAGATTAGCTGGAAGTCTCTCCTAGCGTTCTCTATTTTGAGGTCTGCCAACAGACTTGAATGTTTGGCATCCCGGTCTGTGCAGTGGGCACCTGTGCAGGCTGATACCAGAATAATCACTGTCTATGTACTCCAAAGGCGCCCATCTCCTCTCTTACCCCGTCCTAGCCTGCTAATCTGCCCTCTAATCCTTTCTCTGTGAGCAGTGTGTAGCTCACAGATGCCCATACTGAGTGAAATAATACAGTCACGGCAACTTTGAATCAACCCTTTTAACACTCTTGTAGCACTGGTCAGGACCGGTAACTATTGTCTCTAAATCTACATTAAACCATTTTGAAAAGAAAAAGGATGGATGCATATATTTACACATTGTACGCATCGCATTTAAGTCTGCTTTTGCAACTACTTTGCATTCACACTGTTGGCTTCAAAGAGGCATCACAGATATGGCACCACTTTGCATAATAAGCCGCTGTTGTCTTTTTCAGCCTCGTATGCACTTACCCAAGCTTATCCTTTTCTCCATCCAGGCCAGAAGGTCTTTTGCATAGCGGCACCACATCTTGGCATACTGAAGCGCCATCTCCACTCCGTCCTCACAGCGACAGAGGGTCAGGTCTGCTTCCTGGGCTGAGAGGGAGTACATCAGCATCACTGTCAGCTCTGAGCACTGGGAATACAGTCTAGCCAAGGATCACACTGTGTCCACTGGGATGCACTCCACAGACTGTCTCTTCTGGAGAACTCAAACAACCCCCAGCCTTAATGAAAAAGATTTACCCTGGCTCGAAAAAGACTGCAATTCACCCACTTCATAGGCCTTAACACATGCAAACGGATGATCAAAAGTCAAATGTCATGTAAAAAAGTATACACAAACCCAACACAGGAAACAATGTCTTCATACGGCAAGTCATTGCTGATCCTCAGAATGACAAATCCATGGTTTCCAGTAAATCTCAGCACATTGAACTTATTTCAAACATCTAAACAAAATGGATGTACAGTACTGGCTTTGGTCCTCTTGAAAAAACATCAATTTGTCATCAAAAGTTCTTTATTCAATCCAGAGTCTGAACAGAAAGAGTAGGTTTTCTATGGACCAAAGACAAACAGCTTTAGCTCAACAACTTCCCTCCTCTCACTCTTCCTCTCTGTGCCTGGCCCCTCCCTCTTACACCTGTTCACGTCTAGCTTTGCTGCAGCAGTATCCAGTGAGCAGACACAACCATGTCACAGCTCTACTGTGGTCAAACAGGCAGGGTGTTGATGTGACTATGACTGCACTTCTTCTTCTGCACAGGGTGGATGCTGTATGTGCAACAATCACGCGGTTTCTCAAATGTTTGCCACACGACTTTCTCTTTTCCTCTTTCTCTTTGTACTCCACTTCCAGGACAACTTCTGAAAACTAATCTTCCAGTTAAATTCTCTCCAAAAATACAAAAAAAATATTAGAACAAGAGCACTTCTCAAGAACTTCTTCTAACAGTCAGCTGTGTGCTTCCAAGTATCCAGCTATGTTTAGCTGAATAAGCTCATAGTGCCAGAGAGACTGTAATGACTTCCTTCTGAAAATACTGTCAGACATGCACGTTATTCCTCTCAGTTCCTTTACATGAACGCCAAGTCCAGTTGGAGTGGTAGAGCAAATCCAGCCAAGGTGATTTTCTCTTGTTGTAAGCAAAATCCAAATAAAACCCCACTTGAACAGAATGACAAGACTGTGGTCATGTTGTGTACCAAGTTGACCTCTCCTAGCCTTTTCACTCTGTAATTTGCCTCAGAAATCAGTGCCGTAGCAGCTTCTGTGCCGCCCCGCAGCTATGGCTTCAGGAACTGCCATTGGGGATTATCCTAGGCTGGTCCAGATTGCACGGTGACAGGCTTTAGAGTGCACTGAGCGAGGTTTACCTCCTGGTGTGTGACAGCATGAGGTTAGTCGTGTGGGGGTTAATATGGGTTAATTTCTATTGAATCCCAACCAACAGAAACACATGAAACCAAATTGCCAAAGAGAATGTGCTGTTTGTTTACTTGGTTTTCAATCACACAGTCACATCACTGGAGTCTCTTTTTCCCTTTTATTCCTTCTCTGTTCATTAAACACTACTACGTGTCTCTGTAATTCCTAATCTCTGACTGTGTACTCTAACCTGTAATTTGAGTCAAACTGAGGTTAAAGTAATTGGCAGTCATTACCTGTTTGGACTGTGATTAAGTCTAAGTTTCAAAAGCAGGTCATATGTTTTTCCTCTCTGCGTGTCCTCTATATTCACAGCCTTATAGCCTGGGTAACATTCATGTCTGCTCTTTCTCTTTCCCCTCATGTCTGAGGTAAAAACTGAGAGCAGCTGTCTCCAACCTTAATCCTGCCCTCTTACCCTAATCTTGTTACAACAGGGCAATTACAATTGACAGCTAATTATAAAATAAAACAGAGACCCAAGACAACAATTCACTGAATGCCACAGACATTCATGGGACTGGGGGTTGAAGGAGTTACTTTAAGTCTTTAAATCATTGACTGGTGGTAAAGCGCAGAGCAGCGCATATGAATGTGTGTGTGTTCAATACCTTATAATTAACCTCAAATGGAAATACAACAATGCATACACGAGAGCACACAAGAATCCAGGATTCAATCATACATACCTAAACATCACACTATTCATACCTGCTGAGTTTCCATCTGCTTCACCGGCATCAGTGCGAATCTGTGGGCACAATGATTCCTCACACTGTTGGAAGAAAAGAAAGACTCTTATTTTAAAGATAACTACTACTACTACTACTAATAATAATAATGATAATAATAATAATAATAATAATAATTATTATTATTATTATTATAGCTGAATCAACCCAAAAATGCTGTTTTTTTTAGGAAAAATGTTTCTGGTATTATGTTATAATTTGCTTAAACATTACACCTTTTGCTTTAATTAACTTTAATAACTAGACATTGATCCCTTACAGATTCATCATTTGGTTCTGGGAGCTCTGCACTTCCTGCAGATTGGGAGTCATTATCCGCCAGCAGATCCTCCCCTGGACTGAACGGAAAAATATAGTCACAAACAATACAGAGGGCTTTGTCGACAAACACACTATATAAGAACTCATAGCACATAGTACAGATGTTTTTCACTTGTGTGTCACTTAAATTCCTGAGGCTAAATCAAGTCCAGTAGTTATTTACTGTGAACATTTTACTTTGCATGTCTTTACAGCTTCAGTCATTGTAGAGTGTACACTGATGAAACAGTTTTAGAGGTTATCATCAAACAGTGTTGGCTGATTGGATTCAAGTTGATTAACTTTGGCCCTAGTTGAACATTCTACCTCAGAGCTTCATCCTGTGTGGTTTCCTATGATCCACTCGGGTGCTCATGGAGAACCATCACTGAATGAAACTTTAAAAATTACCTTAACTTTTCCATGACCATATACAGACCTGAGCAGTACAAGAGACAGCTTTACAATTGCTTAATATCCAATACTTACGGACAGATTAAACTTAATTCGAAATTGTCAAACTCTCTGAAGATCTCACTGTATCGCTTAGTTTCAGACTTGCGTTGCACTTTCTTCACATCTGAAATAAGAGCATAGTTAAGTAACAGCAGCTACAGTTTACAGAAAAACCTTCACAGCTATAAAGTCATGATGTGTGATCCCCACAACCCACACAGACACAGTGACACTATCACAGAAAGAAACCATCTTCCTTTTCTATAAATAGAAATATACTTATTTTTGTTCCGTCTTTAAAGTTCACCTGAGTAAAAAAATGTTTCCTGCGTCTTAGTGTTAGAGCAACGTAAAAGAAAAATAATAGCTTGTTTTTGATAATGAATGACACTTGTTTGTGGTAAAGTGCAGCAATAATAAAGCTTATTTTCCCTCCACATGGCATTTGCTTTACAAAAGGGATTTGCAAAAGAGTAACATGTTAGATAAATGTGTGTATGATACATTTTGATATCAAAAACTGACCTATTGTACACCTACTGTTTAACTTTGGTGTCACCTCAGGTTAAAAATGGCTGAATTACAACAGATGCAAGAAATGCTACAGAGGCAATCTCTCGCTGCTCTCTCTCTCTCTCCATTTTGGTCAACCACATCCTGCTTGCAATTTGTGTCACATCCCATAATCAGCACAAAGTCCTTGTTTTTCACACCAGTAATGTTTCATTATAAGAGTTAGAACTGCAGATAAAATGTTTACAATGGTAAAACATGAAATCTTATGGTCACAATCTAGTCAACCAGAGAAATTAATTTATTTTGTAATGTAATACTTTTATAACAATAACCTAACCTAAGATCTTGTACAATTTTCAGGTTAAATCTGAGGTGTTAATATTGCATTCTGTCCTGTGTTTTTTTTGCAGAAATGCAACAGAAGCATACTCGAAAAGTGAAAACACAGAAGTTACTCAAAAAGACAGAACAAAAGTTTAACATAAGGGAGGAGGGGTTCAGGAAGTTCACCAGTCATGCTTTGTCTCTGGAAGATGCAGCAAAGCACCACAAAAACCATGACAGACAGTACAGAAAATTCAGGCCAACTTAAACTATATAACAATAAAACAGGTACAATTATGATACACGCATTTAGCCACAAGTCCCGTGTCGGGATGGGCTACAACTGTCTCGCCACATTTCCAAACAGCACAAACAATTATAGTAACAAAAATACACATAACAAAATGACTTAAAAAACAAGGATCACAAAGCTTTAATTCACACATAAACTTAATTGGTTTAATGTAATTTAAAAGAAATTAAACACAACACTTCCTTAAGTATATCCTAAAAAAATTTTAATTCTTTCTTGTGCTCACCTGTGTCTTGAGAGGTATCCTTGTTTGGCCCTTGATCTTCTTCCATTTCTACAGTATTGGTATAACAGAAAGACCCTACCAACCCCACTCGCACATTATCTCTCCTCTGGGGGCCACACTACAACACACATTAGACAACAGTGTATTTGTGCTGACAGATTATCTGCACTTCAGTGTGTACTCTGACACTATTGCAGTAAATTAATAGTGTGTGGCTGTAAACCGTTGCTTTGTGCTCTCAAAGTGGTCTTCCTCTGTCAAAAAGAAGGTTGGTTAGTGTTTTCACCAATATGGGAAGAGGAAGTGCATCTTGCTGTCAGTATAGGCCCCACCTACGCTATCACACCATGCATAGTGAGAATGAGCCATGTGTTTAAACCGCCTCGTCTTCATGAAAAGAGGTTCTTGACCTCAGTTGCATGATGTCAGTAAAACATTTGGCAACAAAACTGTGACAGGCTACAAGTTTCTAACATTGATACTGGCACTTATTGATGAAAAAGAGACACTTTACTCCTGTGAGCTACATCATAATACATATTTGAGCAAAAAAATCTAAGTTATTTATTTAATACACCGATGAGGTCACACTCAGGTACTTGGATTTAGTGTGTACGTGATGAAACACATTCAGCACCCTGTCACTGGTTGTATTTAACAGTTTTGATCTTGCTTTCCAGTAGATGCTGAATGTCTGTAAAATGATGACACCTTGAGGATCAAACAGATAAGGCAAGTGCAAAGCATCTCAGTGTTAACATGTTTTCCAGGTGCACTTGGTGTGCTGGAAAGTGATGGGTTAGGTGGATATTATTTGGGGAGATCTGCTGCAGATCACACTCGACATAATATAAATAACATTACATTGGTAGTTTTTATTGTACAGTGCAAATGTATTAAAAATATCATTGGTGTGCATAAAGGAGACTGGTATCTTGTCAAGATCCTCCTGGTGGCTGAGAAGGCCATAACAAACTACTGGTATAAGACTGATGCTTCGTCTTACAATGGCTTTCAATCATAGATGATATACTTGTCATGGAACACCTTACATATAAGCTGAAGTTGAAAAAAAATCTCTTTATAAGAAACTGGGGAAAATGGCTGACATTCAGGGAAAAATGTGTCTGTTAAGGGACCTAAACATATTCTGACATACAACACAGGCTGTTCTTTTCATTTGTTTGTTTTCTTTTCTTGTGTTTTTATTTTTTCTTGCTCCTTGACCTGAGATCAGGTTCTATTATACTGACAAAAATGAGAAATAAATAAAAATTGTTTAAAAAAAAAATTAT
>JAPQRP010000029.1:31870844-31908458 GCA_037367295.1 Apogon hyalosoma | reverse complement strand
AGACTAACATCTGTCATTGATGTTAAAGGGGCGGGGCCAATACAGAGGATGAAGAACTAGGGTATGTAAACTTATGACCAGGGTCATTTGGATAGTTTCTGTTGTCATCATGATTTAAAAAGAGCAAACACATTTGTTTGATAATAAATCGCTTCACCAAACCACTAGCCCGAGTGAAAGAAAAGTTTTTGTATTATCATTCATATTCTCTGAAAAATGACCAAAGAATCACAAATTCTGCTAGAGTATTTAAACTTATGAGCACAACTGTATTTTAAGCTTATGAGTTGAAAATGCTTAAATTAAACATAAGTGTGTGAACGCCACCTTTAGAATGGGTGCTTTGCTTCCTCCTGTGGATACAAAAGCCACACAGCGCGCAGAGTTCACAACTGGAAAAGTCATAGTCACCCGCTGTGGTGGTGGTTTGGGAGAGTCACTGATGGGTGCCACAATCTTCTCAGTTTCCTACATGTGGGGTACACCCAAAGCCAAACCAATCAACATTCACAAAGTGAAAACCACGATCAAACACTATAACTGTATACCCTCTACGATTTGACATAAGAGTCCCTCATAGATGTTTAACTACCAGAGACAGTACAGACCACAAGGGTCAACATATGCCTCCTATAACACCTATCAATGATCCATACATAGTTGAGGGAGTGCCTTAAAATGTACAGAAAAACACACATGTAATTAGCAAATCAAAACCCACATCAAAATGTACACTAACATGTCCCCAGACTGATTAGTAGGCTTGCAAAAATTAAACAAGATAATGTGTTTCATATGCCCACAGTAAAAATACCCACATTTCTATATTTGATGGTTAAAATGTACGGTAACATTTCATATATGTTCAGGACCCTGTAATTTAAAAACCAGTGTAATATAGACATTCTTCAAATACACTGACATTGTCTGAAAGCCTATGATGGGAGTGCAATATTTTGGTTTAGAAATCCTTTAATTTGTGTCTTTCATCAACAGCAGAGAAGATGAAATCACAAGTATGAAGATGACTCATGAGAGGTTCACTGTGACTTATCCTTCAGTCATCAGCGGTACTGGGAATTAGCATTTTGAATTTAATAAAATTCTCATTCCTCCTTTTGCAGAACAAGCCAACAAACATACAGAAAAAAGTAACTGTCGGGGATAAGTAGCTTCACTATGACATCAGGAAATTCTGCAATGTGTGATAACAATGTTCATTATGGTGAAATGGGATAAATAAACAAGTCAATCACACCTACACTGACATCAGTTAAACTGAAAATAGCTGGCCCATGTTCCAGGGCTCCATCGATTAACTCAAATGTTAGTATGCTGAGTGGGATTACATGCTGTGTGTAAATTAAATAATTGTTCTTATTTACCATGATCTTTTTTTAATGTGCACGTATTTATAATGATGATGATAAAAATACATTTTAACATTCAGCAGAAGTATTACTCTTACCTCTAGCAGAGGGTGATCTGGGAAGAGGGAGCAGGTGTGTCCATCAGGTCCCATACCCAGTAGTAACAAGTCAAACACAGGGATGGGGTCGTCTGGGAAAGCCTGTGTCAAATTAGCCAAGCAATACCATCAATATGCAACAAAACATTTAAGTGTAACAGGCTTAAGTCAGAACTGATGTATCAGTCAAGTGGCTGCACCTCCTTCAGTTTGCGAGTGTAATCCTCAGCACATTCGTTCACTGACAGGGAGCTGTCTATGGCCAAGATCCCACTCTCAGGAATGTTAACCTTAGAAAACAACTGATTCTAGAAAAGAAACAAAGTGTTGACATTTTACACGATGCATGAATGCACTGTAATCATGATGAAAACAAATCCTTCTGCACAGATACCTTGTACAATCCATACGTGCTCTCTGGATCATCAAAGGAAACCAGTCGTTCATCACAGAAACCAACCAGCCACTTGCTGCAGTCCAGGTCAGGGAGGAGCAGCAGCTCTTTGCTGAGCATGGACACGAGGCTGCCTCCAGAGAGGCCCAGGGTGAACCTGCCATGGGAGCAGATGGCCTTCTCAGCCCGAGAGGTCACCAGACGGGCCAGCACAGGGCCAAGCTCTGCTGCTGAGGGGAGGACCACTACCCTTCTGCCTGCCATGGGAGTGCTGCTGTCTGATTCAAGAACAGTAGAAGAAGAGGAAAGAAAACAGATTTTGAGCAACAAGGAAGTCTGTATTACCACACAGTTTTGCAAGTCACCATGATGTCTGCAAATACTCTTCTGCATTGTCCTGATGAATTCTTGTGCACTTTATAAACTGTGCATGCTGAAGCTCTGTGTGCATGGTATAGTTATTTTAACTTCCTTACCGCTTTAATATAATAAACCACACTCTATGCAAAGACACGACTGGACAATACATACAACCCTGAATAAAAAAAAAATTTGCCACCAATTATTTCATGTAAGTGCTTCTTATTTCTGTTTACCTTAAACACTACAGAGTTCCGATAAAGATGTTTCACTGGACAGAACGGCAGATTGTCATGTGGGATATTTTTAGTCGGCAAATGTAAATCCATGTACCACTTCCTGAAACGAGTTGCTACGAACCAATCACATTCGACCTGAAGGCCGCATTGCATTATGGTCAACTGAGTCCCAGATGACTAAGTAGCAAAATCTGGCCTTTTGAGCAGTTTAAAATATGTAAATGTCACAACACGTAAAAAAAATTGTAGCTAAATATGGGCTAAAATTTAGAATTTGCAGATTTCAGGTAGTTATTTATTGTTTGGAGAGGTTGCGGTGATGTACCCTCCCTGTCGACAGATGCCACTCGTGTTTCCATCTGAACCGTTTGAGTTTGAGGAACCACTTGCGTTTCATGTAGACATGCACACACAGGTCGTCCCGTCGTGTTTAACATCTACTTTGCAGTAAACACCAACAAGCAAACATTCCTCACCGCAACTCAATCGCCCTTGCGACATCACGGGTCCAACAGAAACCCACTAAACCATGTCGACGGTCTTCTCTTTCCAGACGCAGCTCGTCTCCATCATGGACGCACTATCCAAAACAGCTGTGATGGAAATAAGCAAACTGGTGGAGATCGAATCGAAGATGCTGAAAATAGAGATAACTCGTGGGCGCAACGAAATCGCATCACTCACAGAGAAACTACAGCTGATGGAGAAACTGCTGTATATCGCACAGGGGGGCAGACAGGAGGCGGCGGCATGTTCAGGGGTAAGGGGCGCTCCAGAAAAGGGGACATTGGAGCCTGACCGGACAAGAACTGCCATAAAAAGGTAGGGTTGCTGATTCCTGTGCACAGCCTTTAAGTACATAACATGCACTTTGCTGTCAGCTGCACCCAAGTTTTAATTAACACACTTTATTATTGCATCTTAGTGAGAGTCCATGGGACAGCATTAGTTCCTCCACTGAGGCCAGCAGTTCGCATCAAGGTGAAGAGCATGCTGCAGCTGATGTGAGTATAACAGTGACTGTTGGAGCTTTATATGGTTCTATTTAGTGGTAATAGATTCAATATATGTTTGTCTTCAGCTCCCAAATCCACAGGAAGACCAGCCTCAGCTGATAGTGATAAAAGAAGAGCCATCCCAGGTGGACTGTGGAGACACTGAACACAACAGGATGAGTGAAAACAGTGAGGCATTGGACTGTGCATCATCATGTGTATTTGTACAAACCCTAAAAAGCAGATCTGAATAGCTTAAAGCAGGGGTGTCGATTTTAGTTCTGAGGCCTAATATGATTTAAAGTAGGCCAGCAGTGACAAAAGGCAAATTACATAGTGAAAATGTTTACAACTTTTCTTAAAAATCCGAATAACATGAACAACCTGAAATGTCGGAAAAAGAAAAATAAGTGCAATTTCAACACCTCAGTTTAACATTTACACATGTTCATTACAACTTACAGATTACTGTGGCTCTACAACTACACAAAACATTTAGTGACAGACAGAATATTATCTGTTCATATTGGTTCAGATTATTCACATATTTTGTAAATGTTAACATTTAAACATTTACGTTTAATTTTACTTTTTTAAACTAAAACAGAGAAAAATTTGAAGTTGTCATTATTTATTTGTTATTATAATAGTATTTTACTGATCTCACTTGAGATCGAATTGATCTGAATGTACAACCTGAACTAAAATGAATTTGACATCCTTGATTTTTATTATCTTCAGTGTAATTTTTATCAGTTTACAAACTCATCCCAGGGGCTGGATTGGATCCTTTTGGTGAGCCAGTTTTGGCCCACGGGCCGTATGTGGGTTAAAAGGAATGTTAAAACAAAAAACTACTTATTGGATTTGGAGTTAAGATTGTTTTCAAAGTACTATTTCTAAGGTGAGTGTTTCATTTTTCCATGTTTATCTGCTGTCAACAGGAAGAGAAGTGGTCGCAAACATCCAAAGGAGCTCAGATGTGCTCCAGTGTCCTAAACCTGTAGCAGAACAGCAGCAGGGTGTGTTTACTGACAGCTTTATAACCCTGAGCAATCCGTCATCTCTGGCTGGACCAGGGAGGAGGGAAATGGAGTGGGATTTACAGCTTACACCTGTACACACAAACCAAGAGACTGGGAAAGGCTTGGTTCAAAATGCCACCCCCCAAAGCCCAAGTGTGCTCAGGAATATGAAGATTCACAGCTTGAGGACCTCATCTGCTAAGAGGTTCGGCTGCCTGCAGTGTGGCAAGAGCTTCAGATGCTTCAGCCAGCTTGAAATCCACCAGAGGAGTCACACAGGAGAGAAACCGTTCAGGTGCACGCTGTGTGGAAAGCGATATGCACAAAAAGGCCATCTCTACACACACCAGCGCACTCACACCGGGGAGAAGCCCTACCGCTGTCCCATTTGTGGAAAAGGCTTTATTCAGAAATGCACGCTTGATATGCATCAGCGTACACACACCGGAGAAAAACCTTTTGTTTGTATCAAATGTGGAAAGGGCTTTACGAAGAATTGTAATCTGAAGAAACACCTTGCAGTACATCTAGATCCTAGTTTGCACATGTATAATAATGAATCTCGTGCACCAACATTTAGTGGGACATTCGTCAATGGAACTACTTGAAACACCATGTCCCGGTCAAATGAAACTTCTGCCGCTTCATAATAAAGTTACTTTTGCTTCAATTTGTATGGCATACAATTGTATATCACCTGACCATGAACCATCAATAAATTAATACGTTTCACCAATAATTTCATTTTATTTTGACACAATTCAAGAACAGTCTTCCTTCCTGCCCACAGTGACATTGGTGTGAATATAAAGTGACACATTAATACCACATTATTATAATAGAAGTTAACTGTGACCTCTTAGCAACAATGAATGGGACACTAAAAAGAAAGTATCATCTTCACATTATTATAACATCCAAAATAACAAACATTGCAGACACTTTACCCCCTTAGATCATATCCAATAAGCCATCCACCAGGATATGGGATCTGGCTTCTATTATCAGTTGTTATGAAGTTACAACTATGGACAGTGTTATATTCTCCTGAGACCCAGTAATGCATTTTGTCCTCTGTAGTGGACAAGAGCTTCATAGCTTTATTTAAAAAAAAAAAAGTCTACCACAAAGGACATTCAATAAATAATCTGTGAGAAAACTATTGTATCGTGCTGTTTCCAATCAAGGTGATTAATTAATGTAAAAACACCAAAAACTTTCACTTACTAGGTCTCAGGAGGATATGAGAAAGACATAGACGGAGTGTAAATACAGAATTGGAAGTTACTGTGTTCAAAACCAAAGTCAGGAACGCCCATCAGATATAGAAATGAAATGATGCTCAAAGTTCTGAACTGTCTTAGCGATCAGAAAGAAACTGATCATACAGATAGATATTATTATGCAGCATCTAAGAGGATGGCAGTTATCACTACTGACTGATGTCACTGTTGTCATATATTAGAATTACACCGTTCATGCATAATATTAGATTAGCTTTTTATATTATCACTGACATCAGCTACTAAGTTGGTGTTGCAGGTCCATCCCTTAACTAAAAGAATGCAGGGATTCAATGGTAACTTTTAATACATTAGGTTATTACATTATATACCTTATAATAGTATTTGGAATAGGTAGTGAAGATGCATTTCCTAACTTTACTTACAAAAAAAAACCCAAAAAACAATTTGAGTAAAAGTACTCTATTGTACTTGCAATTCCTGCATTTAAAAAAAATCTGTGTAATTATATTAAGTATATTATTACAAATATAGTAACAGTATTTACAAAAAGTACTGGTTTCTTTCTTCTGAATGGTATTCGACCTGATTTAATTATTAACCCATAAAGACCCAGTGCTGTTTTTGTAACAGTTCCCAAATTAATTTTTCCTCTAGATTTAACCTTTCTTAAGTGATTTATTTCCATTTATCATAATATTATCCTTTCCATTTTCCTTTTTTTCCCCCCGTAAACATCAGGTATTTTCCAATATTTAATTACTGATTGTGTACTTTAATCATCATGCTGAGATTATATTTGAGGGTTATTATAACAAAAACAGAGAAAACTTAAGAAAAAGTGACTTTTTCAGTAAAGTATGTCATTAACTGAACATAAACCAAGCATCTTCATCCACTGTCATCGATCCAACTCCAAGGGTTTCACCGGTGAATCGATGTTGTAGAAGATGACAGTGTTTCCACGTTCACTACGGAGCCTCTGAACATCCAAATGGGTCATATCTGATGACCAGGAAAAGATGAAGAATTGTATTTTACACCAATTATTTACATGTATTGATAGAATTAGTGGATCAACACTGATTAACCTTTTTATATCAGTAAATTATTTTGGTCACTTGTAAATAATTTTTATGGGTTAATAAGTAGGCATCAGTGTTAAGCAGCTTGAGTTAGCAGCTTGAATCTGTGGTAGGTGCTGAAGGCGAAGCTGGTTTGAACAACTTTATATTCAGTTTTATTTAGAGGGATACTGGATAAATTTGTGTTAGGGTTTAAGGTTTTATGGTCTCTAATCTTATATCATTGGTGACATATTAGATGGTTCTAACATTTACTGAAATGGAACCATGTGAGATATCCAAATGGAAAATCACTATTCTGTGGAACTGAAAATCACAGATGTCTGGAATATGACCCAGATGACAGAGTTTTTTGCCAAAGTCAGCAGCCAAAAAGGTTGGAAACCATTCATTCATCCATTCACTCATCATTAGAACCTGCTTTATCCTCACTAGGGTTGTGGGGGTCGCTGGAGCCTAACCCAGCTACTTATGGGCGAAGGCGGGGTTCACCCTGGACGAGTCACCAGTTCGTCGCAGGGCTGACTTTAGAGCCAAACAACCAATCCCTCTCACATTCACACCTATGGGTTGGAAACCAGTGATTTAATATGAAGCAGCTCATTTGTATTTTAACAACATTTTACTAAAAGTTTAGGTTGTAAACAGAGAAAATAACATAAGCAGCAATATTTGGAAATATATAAACAACTGGGAGAGGATTCATAAAATTTAGTTTGTTGTTTTTCAATGGTCTCATACACTGATTGGAACAGAAAAATGGGAATGAGCAGAGGTAAAATGAGTGAATTTTTATATATATGTTTTTGTAATCTTTTTCCAGATATTTATGTATTATGTGGTTTAATTTAGCAACATGGAAAAACATAGAATTGTCCTGCAATCTGCATCTTAAATACCTTCTGCGTGTTCGTCCTGACTGTCGCCACTAGAGGGCGTAAGCATTCATGGTCTCCATGCTTTCATGATCAACTGTCAAACCCAAGTAACACATGAACTTCAAACAAAAGCTAAATAAAACTCCGTACATGTACAAAAATGAATCATATTTGTATCGCAGCCTTCAACGGGTCTGTTTACTGAACTGTATTAAGGTGCAAATATATTTTTGTGCTAACAGATATATAAATTTAATTGCTATTGAAAGAAATAGTCAAATAAATAATTAAAGCAATAAAATCGGCATTTTTGGCTGAATATATTTATGTATTCTTTTTTTTTTTTTTTTTTGCTCAGTTATTTTTACTGTGATGCCTTCAGGTCCCCCTCGTTAACGTTGGCTTCGCCGTCATACAGATTCTCCCATAATCCTTTGCGCCACAGCAAGACCACATAATACTGAATCGACGTCTGTACGCAGGGAATCTTGCCATAATTTCGAAATATTGAGTCTCCCTGCCGAGATGATGTGCGACACCACAAACCGAAGTTTTCGTACGCAGCTAGCCGCCGTCCTGGAGAAGCTAACGAAGGCGGCTCTGGTTGAAATCTGCAACCTGGCAGACGAGTGCTCCTCCGTCCTTCACACCGAGATGTCCCTTCACAAGACTGAGAATGAGGCGTTGAAAAAGAGGTGTTACTCACTGGAGGTGCAGCTAAGAGCGGCTAGGGAGGCACAGAGCTACCCTGTACAGGCCAACAGCGTGGGCCACCGGCACCCAGCAGGTCAGGATGGACTCGAAACAGCCCGTGGGCTCCGCACCAGTAGCATCTGTGTGTGCTTCAGGGTCTGATCAAGCTAGTTCAGAGAGGACCACAAGCACCTCCAGTCAGTGTTGGTGCAAAGCATTGACATGTCTCACCGTCCAGTCTTTACGGAAAAAAAAACAAACAAACAGTGGTTTTCTATAGTATTGTGGAAAAGATTAAAGTTAAAAAATAGTACAGTTGTCGTAGTCAATGCAATGCGTGCTCTAATGTGATGTAAACATAATATATACAATTATAATACAAGGATTACGACGTCATAACCAGTAAATTGTTGTATTCCTGTAAATTATTGTTATGTATGCAGTATTTCCAAATATGTGGTCTTTCTTCAATAACAAATAAGACTTCTGACCTAACATTTTTCTAAAAAAAAAAAAAAAAAAAAAAAAAGCTACAGCTATCATTACTAACCTACAGCATCAACAAAGGTCACAGAAGGTTAAAACAACATGCACCGATACAAGGGATGACTGCAACAAAGGACACTCGGTTTCACCTTTTTTTTTTACCTTTCTTGATGGAGAGTGTCAGTAATTATTTTCGGGACATCTGATCAGAAGTAATTTCCATGAATGTATCAGAAAAACTTAGATTTGCTCAAGGAGTCAGTCCTTAAAACAAGCCTTACTTGTGCTACTATATACTTCGAGAAAAGGTAATTCACAAATAAAACTTTTGGTGCATCAGCATTCTAAACCATGGATGCTCAACTTGCTTTACGTGACAGATAAATCAGATATTTTATTTAGTTTAATAGCTATAATTTAGTTGTTTCTCAGCGTGAAACAATTTATATTTACTGTGAATTAGATCATTATTTACCCCTCCATGAAGCTGTTTATTACTCTGTGATTAGTATCTACAGGGGGTGTCTATTTTATGTCTTTTTCCAGCAGAACAGCAGCAGCCTGCCCCATCGATTGAAGGCGTTTTTGGAAAAGACTGGTGCATGGACCTGTGGAGAGAAGACAAAGTCACACCACGAAGGAAAGATATGGAGTCTGCGGCTATGACGAGCATGGGGGCACAGGTCAGTGAATCACTCACAGACGGGTGTTATTTCATCAAGGGAGTTTTTCTGCAGTGACTAAAATTTCCATTTTGCGTCTTATTTGGCAGGCAATAGACTTGATCGACAGAGACCCTGATCTCATCTTTGTCAAGGAGGAGATTTATGATGAACATCCTATTGGCCAGCAACAGATGAGGATGACAGACACAAGAAATAGTAAGACATTTCAGATCAAAACAAAAGCAAACCAATGTGATCCTGATATTTCCAGTGTATTAAATGTTTTTTCTTTCATATGACAGGTGTTGGACTGTTTGAGGAGGACAGCATGCTTCATAGATCTATCAATGAGTTGCAGCTTCACTCTGGGGAATTAAACAACTTCCCTATGACGACTGATAGTCACAACACAGCACAACAACGGCCTCAGCCAACACTGATGGATAACCTAATAGACGATGCAACAATGAGCACTCTTGTTGACAACACAAACCCTCCAGCAACCTCTGATTACCCGGATTTTACTCAGAATATCAACACAAACACAACCAAAGAAATTACCATTCAACCAAAACCTATGAAGCCAACAAAGCGCTTTGAATGCTTATTTTGTGGGAAAATATTTAACTATTTGAGCAGCTTAAAAGTCCACATCAGACGACATTCGGGAGAAAAACCATTCAGCTGTACGGTCTGTGGGAAGCGATTCGCTCAGAAAACGTACCTGAAGCTGCACCAACGCGTGCACTCGGGGGAGAAGCCGTACAGCTGTCCGGACTGCGGCAAAAGTTTTTCCCAGAAAAGCTCTCTGAACATACATCTTCGAACACACACAGGTGAAAAGCCTTATAGCTGTGTGGATTGTGGGAAAAGTTATGCCTATAAGTACGGTTTAAATCACCACCAGTGTTTCAGCTGACTAGTTCAACCTCAAGAAGAACCTGGTTATTGTTCCAAAGTCTAACTCTAACCACAACTGCAACATTTTTTTATTAAAGTGCAACCAGTTTTGTTTAAAAAACACAAATGCACAACCTCAAATATGTAAAGAAAGTGTGCATTTGTTTAAATACTTGCCAAAAGAGCTTACATTGATTCAGGTGATTTGACAGATTGATGTGATTGCCAAATTTTTTTTTGTTACCCCGGTAAGCCTTTATCGCTCTGCTTCTGTACAGGCAAAGTGTCACAGAGAGGTTGACACTTAGCTGTAATAGATTGAGCAATAATGAACTAATGTCCTCCGTGTCACCCATTGCATGTCATTATGTGGCAGGTTTAACTAAATAATTACTTTGGATGGACACTCCAGTGTTTGCACTCAGTACGTAGCATAAACCTTCAAAACTACCTCTTCACACTCACTACTGCTTTACATTACTCATATACATACCTCAGTTTCTAGCATTAAACTAGTCAGAAAGGTAGCAGCCTGACACCTTGAAAAATGTACTTATTTTACTTCAGTTCAAGAAACGGTTACTGTTCCAACTAACTATTCATATTGCTACTTAATGTTCTTGAAAGATTGTGTTGTCTACAGTATGTGCAGTCGAGCCACAGTTCTATTTTTCTAACTGTTTACCATTTGTTTAAGAAGTCACATTTTTTATTCTCTACTTATGTCATCACGCTCCAAAAGAGCAGCTCTTTGTCATCATATTCTATTCCTCTTGTAATAATGATAATCCTGCCCTGTAAAGGCCACATTAATGCAGCTGAGTGAATCATCTCCTCTGCACTGACTGTAACAATCTTGTGTAGTTGGATTTTATTCTCTTGTTTTGCTCACTCCTGCATGCCAGTCACAAAGCCCCACCCCCCCATTTTAAATGCCTCATTCAGGTTGTTCAATTTGAGTGTGTAAAAACTTCATTGAAAAAAAAGTTGTTCAAAGTGTGTTGAAGTTTAATAAGAAAAAAGCATACATCCCCTAAAAGTGGAAAAAAATGTAAAATAAAAAAATGTATTCACCTAGTGAATAAGTTCGTTTTATTGTAAAGACAAACAGCAACTAAAATATTAAGGTGCTAAAAGCTGCAATAAAAGCATCACGACTGACAAAAGACTTTTAGTGTTATACTGCACAGGTCATTACAAACAAGATGTCAACTATTCCTACATTATTGTGAGAAGTAATACGTTTTGCATTCAGATGATACAGTTTCCAGTCTTTGAGTCACTGGCAGGTTTTAACTGTCAGATTTCGAGGGTCTCCTAGTATTGGGCTTTGGTCCCACAACCTCCCGATTTCTGTGCGCCATTAAGTGATGATTGAGGTTCACCTTTTGGGTGAAGGTCTTTCCACATTTAACACAGCAGAATGGTCTCTCGCCAGTGTGGATGCGTAGGTGACATTTCAGATTCCCTTTCTGGGTGAACCCTTTGCCACATATGCTGCAACTGTAGGGCTTCTCTCCTGTGTGGACGACGTAATGAATCCTCAGAGCGGATGGGTTCGCGAAGGTCTTTCCGCACAGCTCGCATGACTTACTGATTCTCTGAGAGGGAACGGGGGGAACGCAAGTGTGTGAGTTTAACTTGTTCCTGTGGGGGAAATGCTGCTTACAGATGTTGCAGAAGTTTGACTTGTGTGATTTCATGTGGTGTGTCAGAGTGCCCTTGTGAAAGAATGTCCTGCTACATATTTTACAAGTGAATTTGTTTGAATTTCTGACAGTTTCAGAATCAGCCACATTAAAGCTGTTAAATGAATCATTCAGAGCCGCATTGTCATCGGTGTTTGTCAGTAACAGTCGCTGCTTGCTTTGTCGGGACCTCCTATCATTCAATGCCGGCTCATGTTGACTTTCTTCAACAAACTGCACATCATCATCCTCATCCTCCAACTCTTCCTCTTCCTCCAACTCTTCCTCTTCCTCCAACTCTTCCTCCTCCTCCTCTTCCTCATCTTCGATTGGAATAATATGAGTACTGAAGGCTTCCTCTGTGTCATTAATGGACATCAGCTGCATGGATGATTCATCAAGGCTTCCAGGAGGTGCAACATGATCTCCATCCTGCTCAAACAAGGGGTTACAAGTGTCATCATCGATCGAGTAACTGATTGAGAGATGCTCAGTGTCCTCAGCTGAATATTCGTTGTGACCTGTTTCATAAGAAGCACACATAATCAACACTGAAACCACTTTAAAAGCTACTAAATCTGCTCTTCTACATACATGCTACATTTCCCACCTTCTGTGCCGAGTGTATTCTGCTGGCAGCTGCTGGAAGCCTCCTCCACATAATCTTCCTCTTTGATCTCAGTTATAGTGATTTGTTCAGACATCATATGCACAGACTGTAAAAGAGAAACACAAAATGTAAAACTTACAGCCCAACTACAGTAGTGGAAAAAAGTTTTTGAACACCCTTAAAATTTTACACAATCTCAAATATGAAATATTTGTGGAAAAATCTTTTTGTTTCAAAAGGTGTGGCTGCATCAGACGGATACAAACGCAATTTGAAAAAAAAATTAACAAGAAAAAAATAATACAACTAAATTCTTGACAGTTTCCACATGTCATGCCCTGGATGAGTTTCATTATCTTGCTGAAACATCCAATTTAGACATCGCCGGAACAGTCCACATGTAGAATGAGTCCAATATCTTACAAGTGATTCTTAATCCAGTATATCACAAATGCATGGGGTGTCCAAAAACTTTTTTTTCCCCCCACCACTGTAGTTTTCACAATACTGATCAACAAAATATTAAGTGGAACAATTCTGATTATTTGATCAGTGGTTTGAGCACTTTCAAATAATCAAAATTCTAGTGTTACAAACGTGATTTACTTACACTTTCTCTGCGTTTCATAGGTCCTGATTATTTCATAACCCAATTTCATAAAACCAAAAAAATAAAAAAAAAAATCAATCAATAGATATACCTGACAATAAAAGCTGGTAGTTATTGCTACAGTATCAAGTTAATGTTTCCAATTCTGAGCATTCATTTTTAATAAAAATATGTACACTTATACATGTTTAGATGTGTTTATTGCAAATCCATGCACATTTATGGTTAAAAAAAACAAACAAAAAACATTTTGACATGCCGGTGTATCAGGGAATATATATACAAGCAGATCTACTTATCAATGGTCATAAGCTTTTTAATGGGTAGCAATATTGGGAACTGAATTAATTTTGCTTTCTTTACATTTAAGTACTGCAGATTTACATATTACCATTCATGCTGCATGCTGGGGGCCTGTTTTATTGGTCAATGCCATAAAGATGTCTGGCTTGGATACCCCTCTACACCTTCATCTCACCTTATCAGAGGTATAAGGTGAGTCTGTCATTCTGTCCAGACTATACGGGTCTCTGTCTTTCCATAGATCCAGACACCAATTCTTCCCAAAAATCCCCTCAATGGTCGGATGGTCTGGAGATAAGAGAAAGCCGAACAATAAAAGCTAAATGTGAAAACCCATAAGTGACCATAACAGTAGTGCTGACGACTTTTAGCAGAATCATAACCACTAATGTTTAAAGTAATTAACCGTACCATCTGCATCCCCGTCACTATGGCGGGTAGTCTGCACACCTACGGTGCGATAACTTTTACACAAGTTGGGGGCGTCGCTTCTTGCAATAGTCAGTTCGCACTCCAAACTGTTTACTTTCTCTGCCAAGGCTGAATTAGCAAACAGCAGGCGAGACAACTCCAGACGGAGCTCAGCCGAGTCTTCATCCACCAGTTTGCAGACCTCACTGAGTGCACTCCTGGCCATCGTCTCCATGATGGACGAGAGCTGGGAGTGAAAAGAGGGGCGGGTCGCCATTGTTGATGCTCACTTTAATCCTGCTATAGCAAAAGATAGAGGTCGATACCAAGTCAGAAGTCGAGACTGAAACCAAGCCAAATAAAAAGCAAAGCGTGCATGAACGGTACGTAGCTAATGAAGCTAATTGTGCTAACGGTGCTGGGAAAGCGGACCCAAATAAATGTAGCAACAGTGACGCACTTCCGCCGGATGTAACCGGTCAGCTGCGTTGTATTACAACAAGCTTCCGCCTTTGCAACTACAACAGCGAATATGAACACGGAGAAAGACTTTTCGCCTCTGACACCAAATATCGTCAGGGCGCTGAATGATAAACTGTACGAAAAGAGAAAAGTCGCGGCTCTAGAAATTGAGAAGCTGGTTCGGGAGTTTGTGGCTCAAAACAACTCTACTCAGATAAGGCATGTTATCCAGATCCTGGCCTCAGAGTTCGCGCTCTCCCAGCACCCACACAGCCGCAAAGGGGGACTCATTGGACTGGCTGCTTGCTCCATTGCCCTCGGGAAGGACTCGGGTCTGTATCTGAAGGAGCTTATTGAGCCTGTACTCACATGCTTTAATGATTCAGACAGCCGACTGCGGTACTATGCATGTGAGGCCCTTTATAATATAGTCAAGGTGGCTAGGGGTGCTGTGCTGCCCCACTTTAATCTGCTTTTTGATGGTCTCAGCAAGCTTGCAGCAGACCCAGACCCGAATGTGAAAAGTGGATCTGAACTCCTGGATAGACTGCTGAAAGACATAGTAACAGAAAGTAACAAGTTTGACTTAGTGGCGTTTGTTCCCCTGCTGAGAGAGAGGATCTACTCTAATAACCAGTATGCACGGCAGTTCATTATTTCCTGGATCCATGTTTTGGAGTCTGTACCAGATATCCACTTGTTAGATTATCTTCCAGAGATCCTGGACGGGCTGTTCCAGATCTTAGGAGACAACAGCAAAGAGATTCGTCGGACATGTGAGGTGGTGTTGGGAGAATTCTTGAAGGAGATCAAAAAGACCCCCTCCAGTGTGAAATTTGCTGAGATGGCTAACATCCTGGTCATCCACTGCCAGGTTGCAGACGAGAGTAAACTCACAAATGACCTGATTCAGCTGACGGCTATGACCTGGATGAGGGAGTTTATCCAGCTGGCAGGTAGGGTTATGCTCCCTTACTCCTCTGGCATCCTAACTGCAGTACTGCCTTGTCTGTCCTATGATGACCGAAAGAAAAATACCAAAGAAGCTGCTAGTGCCTGTAATCACAGTCTGATGAAACTGGTGACTCCTGAGGATGATGATGATGATGAAGAGGACGAGAAAAGTGAAAGCTCACCGTCAAGAGAAGATGGCCAGCCTAGGACGCAGACAGACGGCAATGATATGTTAAATGCATCACAAGAATCTGTTGGTTTCAGCAATATCAGCTTCTTTACCCCAGCGAGTGCTGACCGTCCTCAGGTAACTCTAGACCTGGACGGGATTGTTCAGGTGCTGGACCGCCACCTACATGACTCCTCCACTGGCATGATGACCCGCATAGCTGTGCTCAAATGGCTTTACCACCTGTACATAAAGACACCACGTAAAATGTTCCGTCACACAGATAGCCTGTTTCCCATGCTGCTGAAAACACTGTCTGATGAGTCTGATGAAGTGATTCTGAAAGACCTGGAGGTTTTAGCTGAGATTGCATCATCTCCTGCTGGACAGACGGACCAAATCGGCTCATGTGATAACACTGACAACAAACTGGAGCTCAAGGTTCCTGAGGGTGCCAAGCCAGGACAGCAGCCCAGTACGAGCTCTAGAGCAGCAGATTCATCACCCTCCACCCCGAGTATGAACTCCTACTTTTACAAGTTCATGATCAACCTACTGAAACGCTTCAGTCTGGAGAGGAAACTTCTGGAGAACAGAGGAGCATTCATCATCAGGCAGCTTTGTCTGTTGCTAAATGCAGAAAACATCTTTCATTCCATGGCTGACATCCTGCTGAAGGAAGAGGACCTCAAATTTGCATCCACCATGGTTCAGACACTCAACACCATCCTGCTCACATCTGCTGAGCTCTTCCAGTTACGAAACCAGCTGAAAGACCTGCGTACTCAGGAGAGCTGTGCGTTGTTTTGTTGTCTGTATCGTTCCTGGTGCCACAATCCTGTTGCCACTGTGTCACTGTGTTTTCTCACCCAGAACTATAAGCATGCCTATGATCTTATCCAGAAGTTTGGAGACCTGGAAGTGACAGTAGACTTCCTCATGGAGGTTGACAAGCTGGTACAGCTCATAGAAAGCCCCATTTTCACCTATCTGCGTCTCCAGCTCCTAGATGTGGAGAACAACCCCTACCTAATAAAGGCGCTGTATGGTCTCCTGATGCTTCTCCCACAGAGCCAGGCCTTTCAGCTGCTCTCCCACCGCCTTCGATGTGTCCCCAACCCAGAGCTTATGAGGACTGTGGATGAATCCAAGTATATGGACGCTAAGCAGCATGTGGTCTCTAAACGAGCCTCACACACTCAAATTGATTACAATGAGCTCCTCCAGCATTTTGACCGGGTCCAGAGCAAACACCTGGAGGTTCGACACCAACGCTCTGGACGTGCCACTGATCACCCGGACAGAAAGCTGATGTGAATTAATTGTGCTCTCCAGAAAGGCCACGAGTATAAAAGCGAAAAGTGCATGAAAAATATTTGACAGGAACACTGTACTGTAAACTGTTGCTGATCAGACCTTATTCTATGTATTCTATGATGTTAATGAAGTCAAAGTACAGCATAAGTGTAATTAATTAAAAGCCGTCTCATCAGAGTACTGGACATAGACCAAGAACCTTGATGTTTGTAAATTTATTTGTTAATGAAAATGTTATATACGGAAAACATTTTAAACAAAAAAATATAATGTTCACACAAATAAATGAATAGTAAACTTTCTGTAAGCATACAAAAAAATACAGTCCAATAACAACACTGTAGATGGACTCAACCTTCTGAAATAATGGTAATTTCCTGACTTTCCATTACGCTCTGTTATAATTTGTTCCAGCTTATTAATATGTTCAGTGTTCCAAGTGAAACTGACACGCATTTTAACGTTAACTTACACATTTCTGTGTTAATGTCCATGTGAACTACAGCGTTGTCATGCCTGTCTGCTGACTAGACCATGTGTTGAAGATTGACTTAATGTTTTGTAAGACAGAAAATCTCATACATGGAATATGGAGTTTAATTGAGATACTTTGGAAGTCTTGACTGAATGGCGGCAGAATGTTACCTTTCTGGCTATTTTTGTTTGTGCAGCTGTAAGAGTTTACGTTACACACCAGTGTCTTTTAATTCCATTTATTTCTTATACATTCTTCAATAATCTATGTAATCTCTGTCTTGTTGTACACTGTCTGCATTCTGAAGAAGACTGTCACATTTGTCATTCCTGTGTGAAAATCAATAAAGTAAACCATGTGATTGAAAGTATTTTTCTGTCCATATAATCTGTCATTTGAAACTAATTGTTAAATGTGTGTGTGTTTATAGGGAGAACAAAACGGGCAGAAACATTAGTTCTACTGCTAATGACCTCCTTCCTCTCCTTGTTATGTCCTGTATAATGCATACATTCTTTTCCAAATGGTCTAATCAATCAATTAGACTATTCATACCACAAACTTCAACCAAAGACGCTCTGTGTTCCAAAAATTCCACTCGGGAATATTGTTAGAAAAGATTACTTGGATATCAAATTTAAATACATTTGGCCTTTACAGCTCTGGAAAATTAAAATACCACTGGTTTTATTTTTAATAAGATATATTTTTGAGTAAAATTATCATTTTACTAATATTTTCTAAATTCCAAATAAAATTGGTGTGCTTTAGAGCATTTATTTGCTGAAAATGGTTTGTGGCAAAATCAGTGTTTCAGTTGTCAATTTAAAGAAAATATTAATTTGAAACAAAATAACTTATTTTAGATCACAGATTCCATGTGTTTCACATTTTTTGCTGCGTGGTTTAATCCTGGAAACAAAGTGGAATGAGCTTAGTTGTGTTTGATGACTTGTGACCTCTTGACCACATTCCAGAGGCTTTTCAGGAGCATTCAGTTTTTGAAGATTAGATGGTTACTTCATATTTTTTGGGTAAAAAAAAAAAAAAATCCTACATGTAGCTCCTTAAAATCATAGTGAATTCTGTAATAACAGACAGACTTGTGTTGGAAAATAAAAACTGAGTTTTCCTTTTGTATCAAGCAACAATACATTTTATCATGACTAGTTTGAATTAATGTGTATGCGCTGGAGTCTATTGACATGTGAGTGATGATACTGGATAGATATAATGTGAAGCCTTGATGTGGGAAAATATGCAAAGGGGAACAAGTAAATTTAGTAAAATAACAAAACCCAATGCCGGTGCACTGAATTTTGCTTCACTGTTTGTAATCTAACCTTAAATATAGTTTACTTTAAAATATAAATATTAAAGATTTTTGATATTTGTGTCATACAAGATTCTTCAAGGGAAATACTGAACAAAAGAAATATTTAAAGCAAAAGTTTATACCAAACATCTCTATACAAACCATACCGTACCAACTTTATTTATAAAGCACTAAAAACTTCACAGCTGGCCAAAGTGCTATATACGAATCATAAAACAAGGGGATAAATAAGTAAAACAGTGATAACACAAGATGCAAAGCCAGCTAAGAACAACAAAATACAACCATCATAAAACAAAGACAAATTAAAATCTGCCAAAAACAACATAGGAAATCCAAAAACATCCCATTCATCGACACAAAATACAACCATATTTTTACATTGTATAACAATATGCTTTAAGTCACTCCTTTGTTCATTTATTTATTTATTTATTTGTGTCATTCTATTAATCCTCTACAATAAAAGTAGCAAAACTAAAACCTGTCCAATATGGATTCACACATTTCATTGGTTTCCTCAAAGTAAATTTAACTTCAGTCAGTGTTGCTGATGCATTCAGCAGTCACGCTATGTTGTTCACAGTCTTTATCATGTGACTGCTGACAGTTAGGTGAAGAGGCTACAGGAAAACCACCGCACTGTCAAAATACTGACAGTTTTATACTTACAAATGATGACCTGAAGACTATTTTCTTCTGCAGTAAATTATATATGATATTTCTTTCATTCTTCCATCACTTTAAAAAAAGAATTATAATAGCAATCATGTCAAAAGCAATGCTTTGGCATTTTCCTATGAATATTAATTACATAAGCCTAAACCACAAATGAAAATAAAGCAAACAAGTGGTTCCAGGCACAACAAAACCCGCCCCTCGCGCGTATTGTAGCGTATTTTGGCATCGATCCAGCTGATGTCATCATGTCTATGCGTGTGCTGATGTCAGCATATCAACTGCCTCTATATGTGACAAGTTTGAAATAAATTGAAACAAAATTGATGTTTTCATAGATATTTGAAATTCGGCCTATTGTAAGTAAATGGAAGAAAAAAAGATTTAAAAAAATTCATAAAAAATGTTAACTTTGACCCACTTCTTCCAAAATGTAATCACATCTATTCTGGGTCACTGGCAATCTATAAACCTGATTTGGTATGAATTCAACAAATAGTTTTACTGCAAAAGAAACAAACGAAGAAACAAACAAACCAAACCAAAAACAACACCCCTTGCCTCCCCTTCGGTGGGCAGAGTAATAATTCTGCTCAAAATGCAAACTGTAACTCTAACCTTAACCTAAAAAGAGATTATACATTTTCATTAAGCCTCCACAGCAAATTTCACTTGCAGTTCAGCAGTGGTTCAGCTGCAGTTCAGCAAAGCTTAAGCTGTCAGAAATCACATACAACCTCTTCAAAGTTTGCAGTTAATCTAGTTCTGTGATCCATTCAGCAACTGGTCCCAGCAGGTCCATGTCAGATAACTGAAGTTTGACCTTTACATGTTGAGTTTGTGTGTTTGTTGACAGACGGGTAAATGAAATACCTCTCCATCAGTGGTTGAAGTGCAGCTCTACTTCAAGTTTCCCATGCGTGCCTTTCATTACCATGACTTGAAAGTATGATGGTGCTGCTTTTGATGTGTTTGGTCTTGTAGTCTGAGTTGCCAGGCCTCTCCCCTGCTACAGAACTGGTACATACTGTACACACATAAGTAACAGATTTTATTGCTTAGCAGAGACCCATCAGTGCTGCATTGGGTTTCACAGATGGAGGTTGACACGTCAGGCCAAGACATGGACGAGTGCTGCTGTGCTGTGTGTGGGGAAACCTTTTTGACTCCGGAGGTTCTCTGCTGTGTTGGGTGTACTCGTAGTTTTTGTAACGTCTGTTTGGAGCAGTTTTGGATCCAACATGGTACCAAAGAGTGTCCTCTTTGTTTTAAAAATAGAGATGGACTTCCACGTAGGTCATGCAAAGTGCATAAAGAGATCCTGTCTCTCCTCTGTGTGACTGAGCTGGAGCCTGTCTGCTACTTGTGCCGGACAGCAGGTCTGCATATGGATCACATAATATTTCCCATTAAGGAGGCATTCAAGGACCATAAGGTAAGATATCTTATATTAGAGTATTTTAATCCTGAAAAGTTTAAATGCATATCCATAAAATATGACATTTCTTCTCCCACTGGCTCAGTGGACTTTGCACTGTAGCCACCAGACTGGTTCTGTATGTAAAGAATGCACGCACACACACACACACGCACACACACACACACACACACACACACACACACACACACACACACACACACACACACACACACACACACACACAGATAGATCATATGAAGGCATAAAGACAAAAACCCACAGAGAAAAGTTAAGCATCTGTCTATTCTCATTTACTTTCATCTCAACCATTTAAACCCAATTTTCAGTAATTTGAAGAAGAATTCACTAAAGCATTTAATCAAATTAAATGTGCTATTAATCTGTCCTATTAACTTTAACAACAGATGTTCAGCCATATCTTTGGACTACATTTGGGAAATAATTAGCATTGAAGGTAATTAAAAAAGCTTATAAAATTGTACTTAAAGAAAGGAAATTCTAATTAAAGGGAACATTTGTTATCTCTCCCCTACATGTAGAGCAAACAATGGTTTAGCTTGGCTGTATTGTGTGTGTCTATATATATATATATATATATATAGTTTATGTGAGAAGAGGCCTGTTGACGCTGGTCAGTTGGCTGTTGCTATCACTGGCTCTGAACTATTGCCCTGGTTCTGGCAGGCACACAAATCAAATTTACACTTTGGCGTCTCCCCAAGATTATCACTGATTTGGTCAGGGTGTGCTTACTGTGGGTCAGTAGAAATACATTTTTCACTCTGTGAACCACACCATCAGTACTGTGGTTGATTTATTATGCATTTTATGAAGTATAGTATGTCTATAAATGGCACTGTATAGTTTTTGTATTTAAAAAAAAAAGCAACATAGAAGAATGGAAAGTCAGACTTGCGAGTTGATAATGTCTGCACATTTTAATTAAAATCACATGAATTTACTGCAAGTATAGCTCAAACATGGTCTAAAGCAAACCGTGAATCCTCACATTCCTAACATATATGAGCTGCAGGGGGACACCGTACAGTATTATTTGCATGAGGTGAGGCTTTGCTGCCCACACAGTGCTTTAAAGGCAGGATCATATTCTCAAAGCTTTCTATCTCAGCCTATTTTTGGTGCTGCTCGAAGTCTAGTAAACTCTCACAACAAAAATACTGAATTACAGAACAGGCAAGGTCAGATAACTGGTATTAATAATGAATTAATGTGGTGGATTTTTAAAATAATGTTGAAATGAATATGCTGCCATTTAAAATTAGTATTCTTTCCTGGAAATTCCTTGTTTTTGTTCATGAATTCTCTAACAAATTGTCACCCAGGGATGTAAAGAAATACTTTTAACAATGATGTAGTAGAACAATGTGAGAACAGCCTTGAGGACTTCTCCATCAGACAGGGGATTTGACACTATGGCTTTTCTTTTCTGAGCCATGTGTCATTTCTTAAAAAAAGCTGCTGACCAAATCTAAACTTGACTTTAAAAAAAAGACCAATAGTCTGACAGCTATTTATTTGCCCACATACCTTCAGTCTATTTATAACCTTACCCTCTCATTTTGGACATTGTTTCTATGTAAATGCTTTCATTATACTGTGACAAGTTGTTTCAACACACTTCTCAAATAACATGGAGGTGATCGCAGTGTACAGTCAAACAAAAGACTATACTTAGGCCAAATATTTCACCTTAAGCTGCTGTCTTTTAACTATTCTCATATTATTCAGGCTCTAATCTGCTCAGATACAAAATCTTAACTTTGAAGCCCATCTCTTTTTCTCTTGGCATGTGGTGTTTATTTGAGAATGCACAATCTGCATGATCAACACAGCACTGCATAGCACGGGATATGCCTTTGGGAGCAGAGGTATTAACACTTATTTCTGAGGTTAAGATGAGGTAGCCTGTTGGAGACATGGGAGGGGCCTCAGATCCTGCCTTGTCACCAAAGCGTTGAGAAGCATTATGGCCACCAGACGTGTTCACAGTGAGGATGACCTTTCTTGCCCAATTTGTGGGCATATTCTCAGTCAGCCAGTGGTGCTCACTTGCAAACACCGATTCTGTAAAGTGTGTTTGAAAGACAGCTGGGAATCCCAAGGTGGACGTGATTCACACTACTGTCCTCTGTGCTGGCGCCGCTCCTCCATGGATCAAATAGTGGTGAGCACTGTGCTGGAGAAGGCCTGTCAATCCTTCAAAGAGGACAAAAGCAAGAATGATCCAGAGGCTTGTAGAGAACACGGGGAAAAGCTCAGTCTGTTCTGTTTGGAGGATCTGGAGCCAATTTGTGGCGTGTGTGGGAAAACAGCTGCACATGCTGGGCACAGGCTCTATAACACTGGGGAAGGTGCTCATGACTGCAAGGTAGGCAAGTCAAATTCAAAGGGTTTGTCACCTTAGTGCTTCACAGTGGTAGTACGATTTCAGTATTTGAGCAACACTCACTCATCATCAACACCGGCTGCTCTGGAAACCTTTGGTTTATCACAAGCTTTTCCTCTTTTCCCTGTGATACATGCAGCTGCTCTGAATGATGGTTGAAATATTTTCTGAATTAGCTGTGAGTCTGCTTTGGATGGTGAATTGCATTCATGCCTTAGTTTGTACTTTACTTTGTAAAGTCTTAACAGTGAATAGGGATTGAAACAGGACAATAACGAGAGCTGAAAATGCTCCTGTAGGCTATTCAATGTCATCTGAAAAGCAAAATGGATTAGTTTGCTATTAAGCAGCTTTACAAACGATACAAAGGCTATATATCAGGTAATATATTTACAAGTGTCAAGTTAAGAGCATGATTTATAATTCTGTACACAATTCGGCTGGCTGTTCATTTTTATTTATTTATCTACTTATAGCTTATTAATAAATTCTTCGTTTTATTTTCACTTTACCTTTTTGCTTTTGCATGATATGGTGATATGTATGGCACAGTTCATTAACATTCTAATAATAGATTTATATTTTTGGTTTGTCATTGCATGGGGTCCCTGGAGGACTGAAACTGGACCCTACAAGGTTTCTATGCGACTCCACATTCATTCTACTGCTGTCACATGAGATCAGGAAAACACGAGTGCATGAAAACTAATGTTAAAAGAATCTGCTGGTGGCCATATTGAGCCCCATCTTCAACTTTTCACAAAATGAGCCCAGTTTTCTTCATTCACTCTTGAACTATGGAATTTATGCATCTATTCCACTGATTTGTGCTTTTAATATCACGCTGTTGCAATGCAGCTAAGCATTTACAGCGACTGTTTGTCTTACAAGAGAATGTGGCAGCTGAAAGGGCTACATTGTGCTGACAGATTGGCCACCTGCCAGGTTGACCCTGTTTTTAAGTGTCGATGCCCTGTCACTGACTTTGTAGGAGGAACTGAAGAGCGCCCTGCTGCCTTTGAAAGAGAAGTTGCAGCTGTACAGGAAGGCGAAAACTGTCTATGAAGAAATGGCAGAGCATGTCAAGGTACTGTCAGTGCCATCGATACCCAGTTATGGTGTGAACACACTAGAGCACCTGTGTGAAGGCAGTGATTATCCATCAATCATTTCTCTTTCCAGAACCAAGCTGTGCACACTGAAGTACAGATCAAAGAGGAATTTGAAGCAATGCACCATTTCCTGAGAGAGCAAGAGACAGCCAGGCTCTCTGCTTTAAAAGCTGAGGAAGATCAGAAGAATCAGATGATTAACGAGAAAACTGAGGAGATAAACACTGAATTGGCATCCCTCTCAAACACTATCAGATTAGTGGAAAAGGAGATGACAGTGCCAGACATACCGTTTCTTAAGGTGAACATGTTTCAGAAACTTTCAACAGAATATCTCAAATTTAAACATTTTTACCTGAAAATGCACAACACTTGGTGAATATTTTCTTAAATTTTGCTTTCAGAATTACAAAGAAACCATAAAGAGGTGAGTGTTTGGCGTAAAAGGCATCCCGGTACATTCCTTTTTAAGATAACTAACAAAACTGTTTAAGTATCTTTTCAGGACCTGGCGAAGTTCTTTTGATCCAAAAATGATTTCTGATGGTCTAATTGATGTGGCCAAGCACTTAGGATCCTTGAAGTATAAAGTATGGGAGAAGATGAAACGTGTGATAAAATACAGTGAGTTCCCCCACTCATAATATGTTACATTTTATTGAGGAGGGTTTGCTTTTTATGTGAGTGACTCATGTTTTCTTTCTCTCAAGACCCTGTGGTTCTGGATCCCAACACAGCTGCTAGCTGTTTCATCCTCTCAGAAGATCTCACTGTTGTGCAGAACTCTACCCAGATTTTTAAGCTGCCAGACAACCCTGAACGTTTTGATATCAGCGCTGAGATGTTGGCTGCTGAGGGCTATTCCTCAGGACGCCACACCTGGGATGTGGAGGTGAAAGACAACACCTACTGGGTGGTGGGTATAGCGAGCGAATCCATCAACAGGAAAGGGAAGCACGTGCTGACCCCAGCAGAAGGATTCTGGACTATCAGGTTCCGCAATGGAGAGCATAAGGCCTGCACTGCACCATGGGAGCCGCTAAACATGACTAGGAAGCCAGAAGTGATTCGAATTGTTTTAGACATGGACCGTGGAAAAGTGACATTTTATGACCCTGGAGAGAGAACACCTCTCTACACCTTCACAGATATAATGTCATCTAAAGTCTTTCCTTACTTCTGCAGTGCTTGCAAAGAGCATCCAATGAAAATCCTGCCTATAAAGGTTTCTGTGACAACAGACCTGTAAATTTACTACATACAGCCAAGAACTGTTAAAAAGCCAAAAACAAGGCGTGGCTTTAGTTTCTTGAAAAATTCATCACATTTTCTATTGGAAAAGTGAATGTGAAATAAATTAAGTTTTGTTATCAAAAAGTAAAAATGGCATTGCCAAAGTTTTTTTTTTTTAAATAAATGACATGAGCACTGAATACTTTAAAGCATTTAATTAGCATTAAAACGGAACAAATGTAGTATGGATGATTTCAAATGTAAATAGCCTTACAATCTTTAACATCTATATATTATTACACTGATAAGACACTCAACAATGGTCAGTCTGTGACTCAGCTTTGCATGACACAAAATCATGCCCATAACTTCCACATTCATGTAAGCTGCTTTCCAGGAAATGGTTGAACACAATTTGAAAACTAACTGAATAACTGATGAAGAAAAACTCTAAAACTGGAGTCTGATAAGGCACATACAGTAACAACTTGTGAAAATGTGTAAACCCGTGCCTGTGTTGTTCAGAGGTTCAAACAACAAGTGGGATTAGTTCTTCAATTTCATTAAAAATACCTCTATTGTTAGTGTTTAATCTAGTAGTCACATTGTAACAGTAACCCCATAGCTTCACACTCAAGTATTGCTTCAACCTACACAGAATTGATCTTGCAGCATATTTCATGAACAGTTACATACCCTGTAACTAAATCTGACCTGATCCTCGCTTTACCACAGGCACCACACCACTGTAACGTATCCCATCACATGGATTGTGGGGAATGCCCACTATGTTCAGTATAGCTTTTTGAGGTGTTCAAATATTGATTAAAAATAAGTTATTAAAAGGGAATAAATGCCCTCACATTATGTCTTGGTGTGTTACTCATACAGTGTTAAACTCTTATCTGTAACAGTTCTGACTTTTTCTATGTAAGTAGCTATTTCAACTCTGATCCCTGACTGGTTAAAGTCCAGGCGGGTGGAGCAGCAGACTGATTGATGCTGACACCAATGTACAAATGTTATCCTCTACAGCCGTCTAACCAAGGCACCATGACGTCCCCCCTGTTATAGAGAGACTTTTCCCTCTGTTATGGCGTTGTACAGCTCCTCCTCAACAGCCTCATAGCGTCCAGCTCTAGCGTTTAAAAAGTAGATCTGGTCAGTGGTGAGGCGTGGGTCATATCCCTCCCTCTGCAGCCTGGTTTTCTGGATTTTAAATGTACCTACGCATTAGGGAAAAATGCGGAGATGAAAACTCAGTGGCATGAAGTCATGAGCGTTTTGAATTCAGAAGGAATATTTGGGCAGTTTACCTGTGGTGTCTACATGTGGAGAGATTCGTAAGAACACAGGGCGAGCATAAGGGGGAAGCGCTTGCTGGACTTTCTGCAAGAAACTGTTGCATTCAAAACTTCCCGTTGTGTCAACGATGGCAGCCATTCCGGCCTTCCCTTCCACACCTGGATATAGAGACATGGAGATAAATTATTTCTGAGTGGGACAGAAAAGGTGAGGTATATAACGGCGTTCATACAGTAAAGGGAGAATGTGTGCATTATGACAGTAAAGTGAGGTTAGGTGATGAATCTCACGACATGCTCCCAGTATAATTTAGGCAGATAATGATACATTTTTTAACCTGACGTGGAACTATCTAAGAGCCTATCACACAGAGGAAATAGATAGGACACCTACCGAGCAAAAAATCCTCGTAGATTTTTGTTTGATTATTCAGTACGCTGATAGGTAAATGACGGTACCAGAGTAGTCTTTCTGCTGCTTTTGAATTATACACACAGACTTGGTGAACTGACTGTATTACATAAACTCTGAAAATGGTACATTTTGCAATTTTTATGGACAGCAAAACATGTGGGCAATGGCATGTGGGATGTGACCATATCAGACCCAATGCTGCATTCAGTGACACCTTGTAAACCCAGAAATCTGTACCCAAACAGCAACAAGTAGCAAAAAAGTTGATGTTTTTACTTATTTTTGGTTTATACCAGGGTGCTTGCTCTTTACCCAACTAAAAATTCCAAACTTTTTCAAAACTGCTATTTTTTTCCCCAAGACCTTGACTTTATATACTTTTATACTTCTGTGCCTACTATTTTTGGTTGAGATTGTACGTGTTGTGTGTAGTAGAAGAGTTCATTTTAATAAATGTATGAATGAATTAATGCATAATTCGCAGTAAATTATGTTTTACTGACAGAAACATTTTCAAAACAAATGAAAATCACAAGCGCATGGATATCACACAAACAAGTTTCACTAGTATTGTTCCAGTACTGACCAGTTAGTGAAATTAGATTACGTTTTTATTTACTTTCCTCATGTATTTCTTATCTTACAAAATTATGTGCCTTTGAGCATACTCTAAAATTTGACTATGAGAGAAACTTTTTCAATACTTTATTAAGACTTTCATACAAAATTCCAGACTTTTTAAGACTTTCAAGACCTGCACAAGCACCCTGTATTAAAATACATAGCAGTGCATCTATACCTACACAGAGTATGAAAATGTACGCCAGTGTTAACATTCTTCAGTTTCATTAGAGAACCTCCTTCTTTCATTCTTCATGCTTTGACTGAAAAATCAACCAATAGGATTACCCAGTTTTAAATTATGAATAATGTAGATATACATCAATATGGAAAAACCCATGGTCATATTTGTTGTCATGTCACCCGGTCCTACACTAACACACTTCTACAAAGTGAGCTCACCTGGCACTGCTACTCCATACACAGCCACATCGGTCTGACACAGGAGGCTGCTGAGTATTCCCTCCACCTCAGTGGTAGACACATTTTCTCCTCTCCATCGAAACGTGTCACCTCCACGGTCCCGGAAATACATGTATCCAAAGTCATCCATTACAAGAACATCACCTGCAGTAGATGCATTAAAAAGAACAGAGCTATCTTGTTTAACAACCTAAAATCATTAGTCAAGGAGTAATATTTCATTACACATGCTGCACATTTGTCTTCTTCTGAAAATGCTGACTAAAAAAGAAATTTTAACCTGATAAGTATGCAGAGTCGTTTTTCTTGAAGACATTATGAGCTATCTTTTTCCTCGTAGCGTCCTGGTTAGCGTAGCCATCAAAGCGCCGTAATGGATCCTGCTGGTTGATACGGCCCACCAAAAGACCTGGCTCCCCTGTGAGAGATGGAGGCGTTTAATGAGAAAACACAGCACTTCACAGAACATGCTTCAAAGTCATCGCTGTGGTATTACCAGGGCGGCACGGCACACAGAGGCCCCGGCTGTTCCGAACCAGCTCCATGGTGTCTTCATCGACTCTCACCAGCCGGATGGGGTACACATTAGGGAGAATGCGACTGTTGAAACCACAGGCCCCCACCTTGGAAGACAAAACTCACTTAAGTCTTGCTAAAGTGGGGTACACACATAAAGATAATTGGGCTGTTTCTGTCCTGATTTTTACCCTTCCTGACCAAGGACAGCAAATATCAGATTATCTTATGTCTCAAAAGATTATCCCGTGGTTTGAGGTCTGTTCAGAGTGAATTTGTCCCAATATCAGCTCCGAAACAGGTCAGGACTGTCAATCGTAAATATTAAACTTGTTCAATATTTACGACCAAACATCTTCATGTGTCCAGGGACAGCCAACGACTCCCAAGTTATGACTCTGAATTGTGAAGTGGAACAGAATGTAACCAATCAAGAAGTGAGCTGACTGAGGAAAAAGGAAGCACAGGCATGGCCGATCTGAAACAAAGTTCAGTGGACCTCAGAAATGGAGGACCAGCACGTGGAGCTGTAGGAAACCTGAAAATGTCTATTCAATGTCTCCACCAAGTCGTACCACAACCGAAACAGCATGTTGCGTTTTCCGGTTGTTGTTATGTTTCTTCTTTGTTTTTGTTAGATCTCTGGCTTGGAGGACTAGATTCTAGGTTGGTGGTGGGACAGAATTGTTATGTGTGTGGTGTGCTGTGTCGAGATAATCGGAGCACATCACACACAGTACGATCAAAACTGTTCAATGCATGATTTTTTTTTATCTTCATGTGTGGGGTCTGTAACGGATAAAAAATCTATTCAGATTGAGAAAATCCTTGCGTGTGTACCCCGCTTAAAACTATTAGAGACCAAACAGTGGCCATTGTGAATACTGACCTTGCCATCCATGTTGGCAATGCTACAGTTGCACTCAGTTGCTCCATAGAACTCGCCAATCTGCACCACCCCAAACCGTTCTGTAAAAGCCTCCCACACACTGGGTCGTAACCCATTTCCCACCGCCAGTCGGACTTTGTGACCCTTCTCTGATGGCCGCACTGGCTGAGACAGGAGATAGCGGCAGATTTCCCCAATATACTGCACAACCTACAAGGGAAAGCAATTTTCTTATTATAGCAATATTATGTAGAAATGATTTTTTCATATGTTTTGATGTAATGAAATATGGCACGTCACATATTTTCAAAGCTTAAGTTCTTACAGTGCAGTTGTATTTAATGCAGTCTTCCCAGAAGCGACTGGCAGAGAATTTCTTCTTCACCACAACAGTGAGACCATGGATCAGACACTGACCTACTCCTACTATATTACCTGAAAGAGAAGACAGGGACACTTAAGGTTAAGAAATCCCGAGGGAAAAAAATTTACTCATCAAGAGGCGAAGGCAGATATCACATACCGGCTGAGTGGTAGAGAGGCAGGCAGTCATAGATGATGTCATCAGGTCGCATGCGGAAAGCAAAATACCCAAAAGCAGCAATTCTGTAGTAACTGTTTTGGGACCACAAAGGAAGGAAACAATTTATACATCAACTGTAGCAAGACTGAAATGTAACGGTTTTTGCGAGAGACTGTTTTAAGACAAAGTATGTAACATCTAAGAACATTGCAAACTTGGTCCCTCTTCTCCACTCATAGAGAAAAGGAGACAGCAGCAGTGATGTGAGCAGCACAGTGAAAAAACTGATTAAAAAACAAACCAACAAAAAAAAACAAACAAACAAACAAACAAAAAAAAAACATGAAACAGAAAAGCCGGGTCCTGCAAAAAAAACGAAAATTGTATAATAGTCAGTGGGGAGAGACAAGTATTGATTTTGATTTTTTTTTAACCTTTTTGATTTATTCCATCATTTACACATACAATGTGTGTCAGTTTAAAAGCAATTTTTTCAAGTCAATAAAGTCAGTTTGTATTAATATACTGTGCATGTAAATGGGCTCAATGTAACTTTTTCTCATGATCTGTTTAGTCGGTCAAGATGTCTTTACAGCTTCAACATGACCAGAATTGTAGTGATTTTTGCTTTTTGAAAACTTTTTCAGATATGTATCACAGGGGACAAGAGATGCAGTCCAATGAGCCATTTTAACATAAAACCAGGTGTTACTTTACTATCTCTACCACAAATTGTGACTTTGTTGACTTAGAAAATTACGTTTTTAATAGATATATCATACATGTAAATGGTGGCACAATTCAAGCAGGATCAAAAATCACTCATCTTGACGACCATCGCATTTTTTCCCCAAGTTGGGTCACATGGGGCATAGCAGAAGGGGTGGGACTTCAATCAAAAAACAAAAGGTGAGCGCTGTTTTCACAGCAATTTTGCACTGAAGTGCACAAAAACATTGCTCACATCTTTGCAAAACTCTATGACAATATATATATTTTTTAAATACTTTATTTTTCAGAAACTTTATGACAATGTTGTAGAGTAAAATACAACTGAAGCACAACATTCTTTTTCTTCTCTATCCTGTTGTGCTTTGCCCAGAGTTTTACCTCTCAGACAGAACTGCAATCCCTAGTCAGAGTAATGAAGTGAGAAGAGCAGCTTCATTCTTATAATGTTCTGCACACTACTGTTACTGACTTTAAGTATAAACACAATGCCAGAGGGTCATCCCCCTAGGGAAAAAAAAAAAAAATCACAAACACAAAACAAGGAAGGAGGAAAATTGGAGATACAGAGAAGGGGCAGAGTCTCTGCAGGGAAATGTAGGACATCATCACACTGACAAAGGATCAGAAGTGATAACTTAAAGAGATTATTACTTTAGGAGTCAAAATTTTGTGTTTTTCTTTTTTTAAAAAGTAAGAAAACATACCGGCTGTGTACCACAATGGCAGCTTTGGGCAGTCCTGTGGTGCCTGAAGTGTAAATATAAAACAGACGATCTGTGGAAAAAATGCCAAAGCATTAGAAATGTCAAACTGCAGCTCATATACATGCACGTTCACAGCACTTCAGTCTCTGCCAGTGTCAGTGTAGGTAGAACAGAAAGTTTAGTGCCTATCTTCAATCACTGTTTTGTTTAATTTTTTTCTGTCTTTTGCTTTGTGTATGACTTTCCACTTTTAATGTTGAGTTATACACCTATAAGTCTGAGACAGCACTACAAAGCTGTGAAGTCTGGTTTGTTATTTAGACAATAAACACTTCAACAGGTCCACATATCTTTTGATAAAGACAAGCGTTGAATTAACAATAGCTCATAAACATCAAAGTTCTACACAATGAAGTAATTGATCTGTTTGGCTTATGTTACATGATAATTGGCAAGCAAATTTACAAGGCAGTGAGAGAAAAATGAACTACTGAGGTACAAACACTTCGGGAATTCAACATAAGAGCAAAAACAACAGAAAACATAGCTTAAAAAAAATCACTCTGCAAGTGATGTTTAAAAAAACTAAGGAACACATAATGAAATTTCAACTGAGTCAGATTTTTTTGTAACTATTAGTAGATAAACTACTCACCATTCATGTTCTTGGGAGGGGAGCAAGGTGAGGGTGGATACCTCGCTGCAGAGGCTAAAAGTGGATCCAGATGCTGAGAACCCAGATTTACCAGATGTTCTGCACTGATCTCTCCAGTACAAAACCGTAATATGGATTGGCTGACAGAGGAATTCACCTCCAGCATGGCTGAAATTTAGAGAGGATAATAAGAGAGATGAAAAGAAAGCACTCCGACCATGGCAACTTGCATAAAAAAAGACCAATACATTTTCAATTGTGTAAGGAAGACAAATTCTATTAACTATAATACTCTCCTTTTTTTCAGTAAAATAATTAAAGTTCAAGCCTTGACTTTGAAAAGATGTGACTGTGATTATATTTTAGATATCATAACATTTCTGCTCATCTAAAGTGTATTTAGAATGGTAATTACAAATAGCCACAATATCAATCATTCATACTAGAACAGTATTTTAAGAGGATTTCAGAGTTTAAGTGGCTGTTCAATAGTTAGGCTTCATCATGTATATTATTATTACAAATATTGCTAGTTATATTACTTGTCATAAAAGTGTCCACAAAGTCATTTTCCTTGGACAAATCACATCATTACTGCTGTTCATGCGCATTAATTACAGATATCCATAACTGCAATTATAATATCCAGTACATGAAGAATCTCCCATATCACTGGTCCTAATGTAACCTGGATATTCAAATTAATATTACGACTATCTGTTATTAAAATTAAGGCTAAGAATTGCACTGTAGATATCTAAAATTCACATTTTTCTGGTTAGAACTATATTATAGATGTACATAATGTTCATACAGTATATCAAAAATGCAACTGTGGATATCTGAAATAGAGAGCAGATGAATGTAAAAAGCCAAGTAATCTGTCCTAGAAATAATGACATTGTAGATGTCTGGAATGTTCATTCTGACAAGGAAGAATTTAATTTACTGATATCTATAATATTCTGTGAATCCAGTCTTCAGTCTATTAAATGTTAAACTGATTTGTCATGAGCAAACTGCATTTTACAGAGGAAAATTAATGTTAGAGAATAAATCATTCAGTAGATAAAGCCACACTCATGCAAGAGAGACCACACAGGAATGGGAAGTCAAGTGTTTGTGTAAAATAAAACAAATGTTGACACATTTAAGTAACAAATGATTGTGTCATCCCAAACAGCATGCCCTTAGTACATAACATGTCAGAGGCGCAGTCATTAACATAGCTTATGCTCCACAGAGGCAGAATGAATATCACCGGTGGGACCCTACAGTAATGTTGAGCATCTTTCTTCTAAATTATTTTGCTGAATGAAAAGTAGGATCATGTACTTCAGTGTTTCAGAGTAAACTACTCCATTGTAGCTATGTTTCATTCTTGTTTATGTTTCCCAGAACAGCAACACATTCTTACCATCAGTGAGTTCAGCTCCAAACACGATAGCCCGTGACCCTGACACCCCAAGACAATGCAGCAGGGAGTCATGGCGGAGGTTAAAGTTGATGAGTGCTGCTTCAACCCCCACCTTAGCCAATCCCAGCCAAAGCGCTACCTGTAATGGCCTGCTTTCCATGAAGAGCGACACCACATCTCCAGGCACCCATCCCTGTCCTCTGGCCCAGTGGGCGACAGCATTAGACAGCTCATCCAGTTGGGTAAAGGTCCAGGTCTCCCCTGTGGCCTCATAGATCAACGCTGCTTTGTTTGGGTGGAGTTTCACTGTCTGGGCAAAGATGGAGGGAATATTGCTTCCGTTTCGCATGTAACGCCACAATGCCACCTTCACCCTCAACAGCACATACAGGCCACTAAGGAGGACCACAAGAAGGAAAGGGAGAGCAAAGAGAATAAGAGAAGACTTTATTGGAAAATTTAACAGTTTACAGCAGCAAGATGCAACAACACACCAGTGCAAAAGTATAAAAGTATAAAATTTAAACAAACATGTTCACCCAGGAGCATACCCACAAGTGTATTTGGACACATTTGACTTACTTCAGGTCTCTTTTGGCAGTGCGAGCTGCAATGTAGAAGTATTTCCAACTTCTGGTGCCCAGATACACACCCAGGCCTGCTGCTAGACTCCAGGACCAGGACACCCCGAAGAGACGCAGCAGTCCCAGTGATCCCAGAGAGGCTGACACACTCGCCACATTGTGCATTCTTGTCATGAAGTAAACAGAGAAAGAAGGGGAGCTTTGAGAACAGAACTGACAAAAGGCTGAAACATACTCAAGAGGTTGCGTTGGGACACGCCAATGACATTACAGTGAAAGTGAACGGAGTTAGAGCCTACCCATCAGTGGCACAGACAATTAGCCTAAAAACTAGCTACATGTTTACAACTTACCTACGAGCCAACGCACTGAATGGCAGTCACCTTTCACCCGGTGCCTCGGCGGCTCTGCACAACTTTTACTCAACTTTCGCGGAACTTTTGGCGTGTTCAGGTCCTCCTCTTTTCGGCCGACGACACGCTGAAGATTCCGAATGACCCAGTTTCACGCCAGTCGGAAGTTTTTCAAAGTTGTCAGGAACGGTTTTTACAGTTCACAGCTCGTCTGCGCGGTGGTCGTTTCGTGTTAAAACGTCACAATTCAATCGGTATTTCAACTATGTCCGACGTACGTGAAGGCGTCCCGTTACCCAGCATCCAAGAGGAGAGCTCACAGTACGGGCCCGACTGGCATAACAAACCGAAATCTGAATGGGAGCAGGGAAATGCAGTGAATAGGCTATTTTCTGTACTCCATATTGAATAGGGGTCGTTGCTGAGGAAGCACCGCCCACCCTAGTGAGAGCGTTCCCACACAAACCAGCCATTGGTTGATCTGTACGCTTGTCAACTTTTCCTCAAATCTGATTGGATGATTCTACACTCACCCAAGCTGCCCAAGAATGGGATTTGCAGGTGGCTGCAGTTCATAGTAGAACAAACCAGTGCAGACTACTAACTATGTAGGGAAATGTTACAAAAGTCTGTTTCCACATTTTTTTTACAGACTGCATTTTAATAATTTCATTGCAAAGTTAATCTTGAATCCATTCATTCACGCTTAATGTTTTTATTTCAGTCCAAAATGACAGAAAATAAGTCCAGCATCAATATGCTCACTGCAGACTGAAAACCTCCCTGTTTGCAGTAGAGCTATAAGTAGATCTCTGGGTGTTGACAGCACAACAAACTCTGAAAAGCACCGCCCGCCTCAGTAAGATGTAAACCCAAGGATCCAAGATCTGATTCCAGGAGGCCATGCGTATGCCCAGGAGACTGAACCTGTCTGGAAGGCCAGGACTTGGGTTGAACTGCATCACAGCAATGTGGATCTGCAGTGTTGATGGAGGTAAGAGACAGAATCACACATTATATCTAATACTTTGCACAGTATTTTCAAAAGCACTGAATTTAATATTGCAAATTTGGAGTGTTTGTACTTTACCTGACACATTTTATTTAACATATTCCTTCTACATCACTACATCCCAGAGGTAAAAAGTGTAAAAAAAACAATCTAGGCTATATCAAAACTTGCTAATTTTGAATATTTTTGATAAACTGAAGGAATAAATGTTCCTTTATGGTTAGGAATTAAAAAAAAAAATCTAAAATCCTTCCTAATCCTTCTTGGATTGTTTGGTAGAGGCATTATCACAAGTCTGACAATGGACTTTTTTTCTGAGCTCATTAAAGTTGACTTTTTAGAGATACCTGCCTCTAACAGGACAACAATGGTACAAACATATGATGATTTTACACATTATGATGCATTGCTGTAGAATAAACAACCCAACAATATAGTTAAATGAGTTTAGCCTCAGTAAAATGAAAAGTACAGATTAATCTAGCAGTGGCATGAATATAATGATAACATGTTTATTGGGAGCATTTTACTGCATTGTACTTGGAGTAAATTTCATTGATAATATGTAAATAATTTTAATTTAATAAGGTTTTGAATGTGAAACCTTTGTATGTAGACAAGTATTTTCACAACAAAGTAAAGGATATGAGCACTTCTTCCACTCCTGACCCTTTTTTACTCATGGTGAAATGGTGCTGAAATTTTATTCTGTGGTTTGAGACAGTTTGAAAAAGCAGTACTCACTAGGAAAGGACTCCAGCACACATAGGAAACAACAGTGATCACTGCCAGCTGTACCATCATTTCAACATCCAATGAACAAAATAAAGAGGAAGATGAAGCAGATGATGCTCGACGGATGCAGTGAGCTGCTGATTTTGTATTAACATTCTGGGTCTTCTTTCTAGCCTGCAGCAATGCCAGACCACTCAGGATGTTGCACAGCAGGGAAATGATGAGTGCAGTGAGCCCAAGACATGAGAAGGCAAGAACTATATTTTTGTCCGGTGTCGACTGTGGATCATGGACAGGCAAGAAACACCAAGTTCCTGGAGACTGAATGGTGTAAGTACCAATAGCACATAAAGGTAGAACTGCAAGTATGAGTGCAACAGAACACAAAAATAACACAACTCCTCTTACATGAGACATTGTGATCATACTAGCATGGAAAAATGGATGGGTAATGGCTACGCAGCGCTCCACTGCCATGGCACAACCCAACAGCAACGGGCATAAGCCAAAAAATACCATACTTGCCCCAAAAATCTGGCAGAAAATTGAATTGGACGTCCCATTTTCTTTGCTATAATTCTGCTTTATATGCAGGTACATGGCAAAGGCACCTGGGATCACATGGCCAGCAAGGTCAGCCAGTAGTAAAGCCACTGTTAGTAGAAGAAACGGAGCTTTAGATTGTCGTCGAAATCGGAATCGAGATTTAGCTAAGATGCCAAGAGCAGTGAGGTTGGAAACAGTCCCCAGTATCATAGTGAAACATGACATCCATAAGCTCGATGACTTGATTGGTGATACTGTGCTGCTGTTCGGCCACACACTTGGCTGTTCAGAAGAGCTGATATTTAGTTTCTCATGGAGGATGGACGGTGTGGTCATGAGTATAGATGGTGTCTTCATCTTCAGAGTCATCTATAGAAAAGTGCAACCAAGTTAAAACCCCTTTAGGCATTTCTTTTATCATTACACCTAAACACAAAATGTATGTACAGTCGCAGAAAAAATTATTTGATCATCAAAAGTCATCAAAAACAATGGTTATGCAATCAAGTACTAACTCCTGTGTGTGTCATGTGACTAAAACAGACAG
>JAPQRP010000029.1:31857093-31869906 GCA_037367295.1 Apogon hyalosoma | reverse complement strand
GATTTTGGTTATTATCAAGAAAACATGGAAAATGGATAGATATCAGCTCTGAAATTAAACTACTATGAGCTTTTTTTTGTTGGTGTCATTAAATTTGTCCAAGCAAATGTACCTTTAGTTGGACCAGGCATTAAAATGACCAAGAAATTGAAGAAAACAAGGGGTGGTCTAATTTTTTTTTCTGCGACTGTGTCAGTGAAATTGCAGCCTAGAGACTGATCACAAAAAGCAGTCTATCAGTGAGTCTTGGGATTTAGACCTTGATTAGCAGAGCTTCTACCTCTAAGACAGTCATGAAGATGAGTGGATGGCACCATGACACAATAGCATTATTGCAGTCTTGGAGATTATAGGACAATAAGATTTAATGAGGTTAAGTTCCCAGGTCATGGCTAAATCCAATAATACGGACACACTTTGGCTAAATGAACTTTCGGATATTGAGGAAATTAATTATTTCTCCTGCTTTGATCTGCATGATGGACTCGCATTCCAAACACTGTTGATGCACATTTCACAAAATGCTCTTATTTTCAGCACTTTTCCCATTAATAATTGTCTCACCTTGCTCAATTATCTTTTCCTCTGGCTGAAAGCTCACCATTCAACCCCCACAACTTTTTTTCCACTTCATTGTTACACTTACACATTACTCCCTCTCAGCTTATATTTTGACTTTGGCTGAACTGTCATTATGATATGAGTGTGCCTCAGTTGGTCTGTCAGTGCTGAAAAGACAAATAGTTGGTTTTAAAATGGGGGTAATTACTTTTCTTAAAAATGCTCTTTCTGATGCAACGGCAGCATGATGCAACAGACAAAAGGCTTGAATACAGTCACAACTAATGAGATTTAAATATCCTGAATTATTTTAGTCTCAGTCTTTCCTTTGCATCCTTAACTCAGATGCACATCATCGACTTATGACCACAATCTATGCCCTCAAAACCACCTCCACTGAAATTACAGACCTTCACAATAAACTCCTCCCTGCAACATAGTTCAAACCTGATCAAAATGCACTATCTATAATTATTATTTTTTTCCACTTCTTTCTTTCCTTCCTCTTTCACTTCATCAATTGTCATCAGTACACAGAAACAACTTACCTGGATGGCATGAAGAAATTACAACAGAGCTGTCTGACAAAAAGCCATAGGTCTGAGATAATAAGTATGATAATTCAAGTTTACTATACAAGTTTGTCCAAGAGATATTTGGGACTACACCTGTACTTAACTAAGCAACAGTGTTTTACCAAATAAATCACTTTTCAACCCTTGCTGGCATAATTTAATAACAGACTGACAATTCTAGTTTACGGCTTGGGATAGCTTAATATCCTTAACTCCTCACATCTCTCTCATGAACAATAATAAAGCAATAACTTTAAAAATAAAATTAATACACATATTAGATGGATCGTACCTTTCCTAGATATCTGCTACACTTGCTCGTCATGTTTTACATTCCATCTTCAGTTTTTTGCTACTTGAGAAGAATGCGCCAAGTATGTTGTCCATGCATTACCATTCAATAGTTATGAATAATAAATGAAGTTTACCCTCTGATGACTCCAGATGAATGCGGGATTCTTTGGAATGGAAGAAAAACAAGAGGAGATGAGTTTTCACTCCTCAGTGTCTTGCCTACAGAGCTGCTTAATTATCACTGTTGACCACAGTCAGCCTCCTCCTTTTCTTTTTAAGTCTGTGACAGTTTCTGTTTCTCCCTTGCATGGCTGTCTCTCTTTCACACTATCTCTCTCACTCTCTCTCTCTCTTTCTCTCTAGAGGCTTGGTAGTTATTTTATCTCTACGTGCTGGACTTGTATTTTCCACTCTCCTTTCCTTCTGGACATACTCCTCTCTTTTAACCTGAGGCGTTCTCATCTTTCGCTGTTGTTTTGTATTAATACTTTGGTCTGGATTTGGTTTCTCAATTCTCAATCATAGATCCATTTCCCACACAGCTTTGGGTTTGTAATTCAAGTGATTATCACATAAATAAAACCACAGAAGTAGACATTACAGAGTCATAAAAGCTGCAGATGAATTAAAGCCTTGAGCAGTTCTGGTGTGCTTGCAGGATCCTGTTTGTTAAAAATTCCTGTAAAATAAAAATTTCCCAGTGAACATCATCCATCATCCAGTGACTACTATCAGATATTTTGTAATACATGCATATTTTAAAAACACCACTGTGATAAAAACATTCTCAGGGTGAGAGGCAGTAGTGACTTCACCAGTGTTTATAAATGTTTAAAGAAGGAATAATCATTTTTATCTGCACAGTTAGACTGCACAGAGATATGCTGTATACCAATTCTGTGTTGCATTCAAGGGTTTGAGGCTTCAGAAGTTTTTTTTGTGACCATCGTGTATGATCTCATATAAACAGGAAGAAAAAGGAAAAAACTTCCACTTCCTCTGTATGTCTGTCCCCTTCCCAAATCACCCTCTACCAAAAATAAGTAAAAAGCTGCAAAAGGCGTATCCAAAATGCATTACTTAAGTGGAATGAAGTGGTGCAAATTCATATCCTTACTTTGTTGATACCTTAACTTGGACTGCAACATAAAACCATGATGGTTTTTATCTTTCAGTGGCAGAAAACTAATTTAGGGTGCATAATAAATCAAATTATCCAAGGCTAGTGGATGAAATAAGAGAGCACATATCACAATATTTATTTTAGTTTACAGTGTCTAGGAGAGACATAAGTATAAAAACAGCTCAAATACATGAGAAGAACATAAATAATCCACACTTTAAAAAAGTACTTAAGAAATACACACCAGGATAATCGTTATGATCAAACGATAGCGATCAGAAAATCTAAAGTTGTGCTTAACCAGTGCTTAAAACAGTACAGGCATTAAAATAGACTATAATATAAAAAGCAACGTTCAAGTTTTAATCATTCATAAAATTAAATGTACTAATACTTATATATGATAAATGTTACATGTTACACCACCATTTATTCATATATGTAGCAACACTATATACACAAAAATACTTCTTAAATCTGTGTCATTATTTTCCTCCTTTTGTTATTTATATTTTGATTGATTTAAATATGATGGACGTTATACTACCAGAAAGTTTTTTCTTTAAAAATATCTTTAAGGTCATTTTTGCTGTTTGAATAAAGTACCTGAATGACAAAATACTGGATGTGGAAAATGTAATAATAAGTGTTTTGGTATTTGGTCCAAAATCAGGATATTTTTAATACATAAACATAAAATAAAATTGAAAAATACTGTATGTTTGTTTAGGTCATCTAACCAGCCTTAAGATAATGGGGTTACCATCTAAATTATCCCTGGTTCTTTAAGGGAATCGTTCATGTATATTACATTAAAAACACATTTTCTTCCCAGTATGAAGGTAAACACAAAAAAACATAAAGGAAGACTTAAAGGTGATACTATTTACAACATTTCGCAGTAAAGCAGGAGCCATGACTACCAAAGGGAAGATAGTAAAAATATAGATGAAATGGAAAAACTTTGCTTCCAGTCATTCTGTTGCTCTTCAGAGATGAGACTCGCCTGTGTCTTGGGTGCTCTTAGATCCCTGAAGATGACAGAGAGGATTAGTCACAACAGACGCATTGAAAACTTTTCCACACTTCACATTTACTTTTAAACTTGTACATTTTAAGAACCTCATAAACTTTACAAAATATGTACTAAATTACAACTAGTAGCAAAATGTCTTTAAAACAAGTGTCACTACGCTATGGATATAATTCAGTTTTTGATTTATTTTCACTTTTGGATGATGAGTAAAAAATAATAAAGGGGGAATATCTTCTGGTTTACACTCACTTTTCTCTACTATCCTTTAGATTCTAGTTTAGAATTTGTTTTAGATTTTTGTTTTTATTAAGACACATGAATTACACACACATTTTCTATTCTAGAGTAAATGTGAGTCTAAAAGTTCCTTGTTTCTTTTTTCTCTGACAGATATATATATTTATTTATCTGTCCGACAAAAAATAAATAAGGATTCTTTACACTCTCAATAGACGGTCTGAACCGGATCAGATGAGTAAATGTGAGGGCGGTTAGATCACATAATGCAGAGCAGTTTAATCATAAATCTACTTCTTACATGCGCTTTGCTGGAATTTGAGTAACCAAACTCTGAGTATCTCTTTTTCTGTGGTGCACAGAATCTGGACAGGATGTTTCCATACTCCTCCCTCACCTACAACCAGAGAACAAATTGAGTTTTGACGTCAGTAATCATTACAATTTACTAGCCTGAGTTCTTCATATATCTGTGGGGAGTACCATGGCCCACCTGTTTAGAAAACAGACAATGCATGACGAAAAGCATAACCCCTTGAAGGCTGCCAAAGATGGTAAACAGGTAAGACATGATTATTGTCTTCTCCTCAAACTGGAAGCAACCAAAGATCCACATGGTTCCCAACACACACAGCTGAGCGACTGCAGTAATGATGAACGCCCTGCAGGAGGCAACAGAGACACACACAGGCTCGATCTGAGGCACAGGAAAGAGGATGGAGCCTTGTTTCTGTCTTTTCTTTCCTACAGATGACACATACTCACGTGTTTACATACATCTGTACCCTAGCCTTCACATTTGAATAGTATTAATAAAAGCCTTCTGACTCACTTTATTTTCTGCAGATTGTCCAGGTCAGGGTTTAAACTTGAGAACTTCTGTGCTAACTTCCACACCGTGATAAGGAAGAAAAAAATGTTAACCTGAAAAAGTCAACAGAGATGGAGTTTGAAATAGCAGTGAAGTCAACTTTTGGCACATTATTGAATTCAGTACAATATTTTCTTCCTTACAGTGATGATGACACAGGCAGGCCCAAAGAAACTCCAGATGGATTGCAGGCTTAGCCAGCAACTGTAATGCATATTGAAAAATTGTTAGGCAGACATTGTCAGGCTACTATAAACTGTGTCTAGGGCATAAATTACAAAAAAAAACAAAAAAAAACAAAAAAAAAAAAACCTGCAAGATCAGCATCAGTATAGGATACATACTATCTCTTGGTGCCATATCCTTTGGCATTAACTAAAGCAGTGATTGTGACAATTACAGCTGGAACTCCATAGCCGCCTGCCATCATGTAGAGGGGTTTGAAGGTGGTGTTAAAGACTAGGACAACCATCCTGAAGAGCTGTATGCCTTCCAGACACATCCAGCAAAATGCAGCCAAGTAGAAGAAATGCAGCAGCCCTGCTACCACTGCACAGCCAACCTAATGCAGAAGGGAGAGATGAGGAGTGGAAAGACAGCAGTGAAAAAAGGACAAAGTATTCTTAAAAATGTTGAGAAAAAACTGGAGACAGTTCAGCAAGTGTAGTTGCTAAATTGGTGTTTATAAATCTATAAGCCAAACACAGAAAAGTTGTGCTTTATATCTATTTCACTGCAGCATATGACAGAAACAGAAACTCAGACTGCAATCATCTGGACTGTCCGGCATTTTGACAGCTCAACTTGTGCTTTGTAAGAAAAATCGTTCCCTTTTTTATTTACCGGATTCCCTGTACGGGAAATGCCTGCGAGGAATATAACAATGGCAATGAAGAGGCTGATGCAGAGGTTCAGGTGAATGGTGGTTCTGGGGCTCTGGATGGAACGGATCAGTGAGAACGTCAAGATGCAGATGAACAGGCAAATGAGTGACAGGGACAGACCCACCCATGTGATGAGCTGCAACTCAAACTTGTCCTTTAGGAAGACAGAGAAAAATGAAAGTTACCTCACTACACAGAAAAGGCTGAGATAAAAATAATCCATGTATGCTATTTATAATGAGAGTTGAACCTCTGTCTCATAGAGGGCCATGAGCACAGCAAAACTGCTGAGGTGGTGACATGAACACACTGTGTGTGTATGGTTTGACTCCTCCGACACCACATTACAGCCATTAGCAGACCATGTTCCCCCTGCTTCTGAAGAATTCCAGAACACACAGGTGCGATTTTCACTTGACTGTAAAAATATATTGATGAAATGGTCAAACCAGGGAGACAATAATCATTATAGATGGAATGTTTGTACTGCAGAAGTATACAAAAATAGTAACCTCTTTCATGTGGTGGAAAGTTAATTTGACTGGTTCACTGAGGTGGCTTGTGTGTCTGTTACTGACAGTGACAGTCACAATTTTAGAGTTGATTTTGTAGGTTTGGTCCTCTTCTTTAATCATCCCACTGAAGAAGCCATCTGCATAGTCCTCGAGGTTTGTATAAGTCAGCAATGATGCTGTTGCAAAGCCTTTCAAAGCAGAACAACGCTGGTTGAAGTGGACGCTCATTACAAGTGAAATTCATCTGCCATGATGCAAGCTAACTGTATGATTGTTACCAGGGTAATGGGAGGGCTCTCCTGCAGCTGTCTCCAATTGAATATCCAGCTGGGCATGCTTCGTTGATAAAGTCACAGCTCCTTGTGGTAGGACAGCTCCCTTATGTATCAGCAGCTCCAGATCTGATTCAAATACAAATATAAGCATGTTATGACAATAGATTGTTGAGAGATGAGGTTAACAGCAGCATTTTTTCAGCTATTGAGATGTATCGCCATTGTAAGTGAAATAGCCAAAAAAGTTTCTAGCTTTGTGATGAGAAACAAGGGAGAATTTTATATTTAACCTCCGTGAGTTGAGGATTTCTTGGTTCCTGGGGGCTTATTGAAGGGTCCTATTAGCTTCAAAATTATCTCCACAGCGTCCAGAAAGGTGGAGACTTTCCTGTTATCACGGAGGGATCCGCTGAACAAGACTTCATCAATCACAGCCAACAGTTTCTACAGCAGAGAGAGGAGGGGCAGAAAGTACAATGTAAGCATGTGCAGGATGAAACAGGAGACAGACTGAGGCAGACTCATAGACTACATGCCAACACAGGTCAGCATAAACAAACTACAAGGCTGAGAACAGAGTCCAATAACAGAGGTTGAAGGGGCCAAAGCTTCCTGTTTCTGTGTTTGTTGCAGGAACATTGATATACTGTATCCTCAAATAGCATTTTTATTCATTTGTGAGTTGAAATACCTTCAACATGTCTTCGCCATCCAAATCTGTTGGATTCTCACTCTCTGTAAGCTCTACACAGCTGCTTTTCAGCTGCACCACAAGATCATGTGTGATGTGAGATTTCTAACAGAGAAAGTTAATATAAGTTAATATATTGAAATATATGGCATGATGAATAATGATGAACGTGTGTAATTTTACCTCTTTCAGATCATTCATATCTTTGAATTCATCACAGTTTAAAGCTGTAAAAAGAGTGTATTTTAGTAAACAAACATAAAGCTATAACATATATGATGAGGAGAAAACTATTAATGACAACTGTCTGACTAAACAAACACGGGTACTGTAATGGATGCTGGAAAATTTCAGTCCTGTCATATTCTTACCAGTGCAGCGTGACGCTTTGTTGCCATAGTTAGTGAAGCCTGCATGGCATGCACAGTAATGGCCACTGGCTCCACGGTGGCAGGTTCCATTTCCGCAGATTGTCGTATCAATCATACATATGTCTAAAATGGAAACAAATCAGTAGGAGGAAAATGGTTAGACTGTGTGTTTCACTCAGTTTTAATGGAACAATAAATATCCTGCTCCACAAAAACAGTTATATTCAAAATAGTGCTGCATGGAGTTTTAAGGACAATACATAGGGGAAAAAATGGTATAATAAACCACACACAGGAAGTACAGAGGTCAAAGATGAAACCAAAACAGAGCCTCTAAACCACACAGCACTGATCCAAGTTCATTCCCTTCAACCAGATAATATGCTCTCATCAATGTACAAACTAAATAAGTATTAATGCAATAAAATCTGAATATTCACAACAGAATAACTATCTCAGTAACATCTAAAATGGGCTCCAGTCAAAAGCCACTTTACTGTACAGCATAAATTTCACCTCAAGAACTGATCAAATTAAATACAGAGAAACTAATTCAGTTACATTTGAGTTAAGCAAGCTTATTACATGTTTACCTGTTAATGTTTACAATGCATTTTAAGCATACACAGTACATATGCCACATATTGAGAAAACCAGTTTTTAAAAAGTTAAGATAAGCTCTCACAGAAAAGACAAATATTAACCCATAAAAACCCAAAAAGCCATTGATGATCCACTAATCCTATCAATATATGTAAATAATAGGTGTAAAATACAGTTATTCATCTTTTCATGGTCATCAGATATGATCTATTTGGGTGTTCAGAGGCTCCGTAGTGAACGTGGAAACATCTTCGACAACACTGATTCACCAGTAAAACCCATGGAGTTTAATCAGTGACAGTGGATGGAAACACTTGGATTATGTTCAGTTAATGATAGATTTTGCTGAAAAAGTCACTTTTTCTTCAGTTTTATCTGTTTTTGAGATAATAACCCTCAACTTTAATCTGAGTTTTTAATGAACATCTACATGATCAGTAAATTAAATATAGAAAAAATACTTGATATTCACTGAAAAAAAAAACTCAAAATACAGAGCATAATGTCATAAAAAAATGGTGATAAATGACTTAAGAAAAGTTACATATAGAGAAAAGCATATTTTGGAACGTCAATAAAAGTAGCACTGGGTCTTTATGGGTTAATGCTAACATTATAACAAAATACAAAGATACAAGATATTACAGTGACAAAAGATGGTGTTCAAAGCCCTTCAATTTGCATTTGATTTCCACATCTAATCTTAGAATTGACTGCTTTACAAATGACTGCTTCAGTGTAGCTTTAATAAACTGTGGAACCCTGTATTTTTTGTTTGATGGCAATTGGTTGTTTCTTTAGTTGTTTCTGCAGACAAATTCAGTGTGATCTTTCTGCGATGACAGATGATCTATTATTACACCCAAGTCTTTGTATGAAAGCACCTGCTTGATTTTTTTTTTCATTATAAATAACAACAGGAACTGTATGAGTCAACTAGTGAACCAAGTACAATCACTTCTGTTTTATTTTTCTTAATCTCAAAAGCATATTTCTCCACTCAAGCACAATGGGCAAATTATATAACAAAGATATTAAAGCTATATCATCAAAATTCTTCAGAATGTGTTATTTTTATGTAGCAGTACATAAATCATTGGTATAGAAAATTATAATATTATAACCTTTACCTTCACATTGCTCCTGATTACCAGAGAACATAGTCTGTCCAGATTTTAATCCAAAACCAGGATTGCAGACACAGTGGTAACTGCCTGGTGTGTTGATACAAACTGCATTTTGACCACAAACAGTTTCTGCTTCACATTCGTCAATATCTGCATAAGAAATGAGGAAAAAAGAGCAACACTTATTATACAGTTGATAAGCCTTCATAGTTTTACTTAGGAGTATACTTTGGACATGATTTAAATACTATCACGCTATGCAATACATTTATATGAGGGTAACTGGGAAATTATGTATTGCATTAACATGATTCTTCCAAATATTCAGATTTGGATTAAATGCATTGACTTTACCTACCTAAATATAAAATATTAGGATAAAATAAGCCAATTATCAGTATGAATCAAAATTTATTTTTAGATGATATTATTTGTTTTATTATATTATTATTTAAAACTGTGCCATTTTCTTATCTTGTTTTGTTTCTGCAACTTTCTTTCTTGTAAATAGGGTAGGCATAAATGAGCTGTTGCTTCAGCCTCTGCCTTTTTGCCCATATTTGGTATGGAGATCCAAACTGAATGTATGTATATATCATGTTCTGTTAAATGGACGAATAAAATTACTACTACTACTACTAATACCTGCACTAGTTCATAGAAGCAAAGGGAAAAAGCATGTCAGATCTCATTCTGATCGTGTGGGACCGATGTCCACAATAAAATCAAGTAAACTCAAAGGATCTTTTGTTTCTTCAGTGTAGAACTAGGCATCTTACCTGTACATGTAACATTGTCATTGTTGAGAAATGTTTTCACACCAGTGCTGGAGATAAAGCCCTTCTTACAAGAGCAGCTGTAATCACCAATTCTATTATTGCATTGGGCATTAGGTCCGCAGATGTGTTTATCTTCCGAACACTCATTGATATCTTAAAGGAAACCACAAAGACATGATATTTACATTTAAAAAAGAAGACCGGATCAAAATGAATCGATCATTCACTTATGCAGTGCTTACCTCTACATGATGCAGATGATTCAGCTGAAAAGTTGACAGTTTGTTTTCCTGTTATGAAACCAGTTTTACACTGGCAATAGAAACTTCCATGTGCGTTGAGACAGTCTGCATTTAAACCACATGGTCCGATATCACCAGGATTAACATCGCATTCGTTCTCATCTTAAACCAAAATTACAGAAATGAAGAAATGGAAAAGACACATAGATGAGTAAATGGAGTGAATTCAAAACTAAATATAACCATTTTTATGAATGCTGTCATAAGACAACCCCCCACCCGTGCAACAGTGTGCTCTTTGTTCCTAATAGGAGATGACTTTTTCATACCTTCACAGCCTTGTTTCTCAAGATAAAATCCTTTAGGGCAGGATGGCTTTGACAGAACCACGATGAAAGACAGGTACACAGCTGTGAAACACATATATGCACTCAGTAAAGAGCAAAGTTTGTCAGTTTCCATAACGTCAGCTAAGTTATTTTTACTGTTGATAAATTTCCAACTCTTTTTCTCACACCATCATCTTCTGCAGACTCAATTCACCCATGTAAAACAGATGTATATTTTTTTTATGGCTTGCATTTTTTATTTCCTTTTTCCAAACATATCACATCATCTCACATCAAATACTAACATTAGAGCATTGGTCAATTACCCACCCACCCACAACCACAAGGGGTCTTATCATATATTGTGGTTTTTATCTCACATACATCAACTTTAAGTATCCATGTATATAATATATACATACACCATAAATATCTACACAGAGGTGTCTAATCATACATACATAAGTTATGTGATCATTGTCTTTTCAGTGTGAATCCTCTTAGCCTTAAGATAAGATAAGATAAGATAAGATACTTTATTGTCATACAAAATGTACAATGAAATTTAGGTGCACTGTCAGGATGGGGACTCATAAATAGCAATAGTAATAAATAGTAATAATAACTAAAAACATATAATAAAAACAAAATATACATCACTCACGTACCAACATCCATTCATTCATTTCCTCACACATCAACATTCATTCATTTATCCAACAGCAATACGTCACACACACACATCAGGTAGTGATGTGTCTTTGAAATCTAAAGATTCCAGGTATTTGCTCCATTTCAAATGATATTTTTCTGTCTTGTCCTGCATCCTATATGACATTCTTTCATATGCCGCTACTTTTCCCACTTCCGTCATCCACTCCCGGAATGGAGGCTCTCCATATATCTTCCAGTTCCTCGTGATAATTTGTTTGCCTGTTATTAGAATGGTCTGTATCCAGTCTTTTAGTAAACAAATGTATTTTGATAAATGACAGTCGTAGATGCTTGTTTTTATGTTTAAAGTCAGTTTTTCCTGTTATGTTTTGATTCACTCAGAGCTTTTATGAACATCTAAATAACAACATTATAATAATGGTGATAAATCACTTCAGCAAGGTTAGATGCAGAGAAAAATTAATTTGAAAGTCATCACAAAAAATAATTCTAGGTTTTTAAGGGTTAAAATAAGATATTCCAGTGTAAGACGGCCATTTGACTAAATTAATAACACCGAAATGTTTTAAGTTTTAAAACAGCAGAATTGCCCCAGTTCCCTTCCCCCATTTCCTTAGATTGTTCCAACACCATCTGTAGTGTAAATGTGTGAGGAAACATCAGCTGGCATAGCGTTATTACATCCTGAGCCTGTGAGAATGCCGAGTCAGTCCTTTGTGGTCACCTAAATAATCTCAAATGAAGGCGAAATATATGGAAAAAGGAAGAAAACGTCAGGGTTCTTAGTTTTCCATTACTCACTCTATATGTCGAAAACACAGATCCCAATGAAAACATCTGGTGAGACAAGGTTTTATTAGTCTTATGGTTGATTGACCATATGATATTATGAAATGTTTCAATGGTTGAGAATCTTTAAGCGCTACTTTTTGGTCTAGTTCAATGGAAACTTGTAGTTAGGGCATCTTTCTCTGAGGGCAGATGTGCGACTGTAATCCCTATCAGGCAGCAAAAAATGTGGCCACTGGTGGATGATCTCATGGTGTATAAATATCTCTTTAAAAGCCTGAGAACAGAGGTCCTCTGTGCAACTGGACCCAGATAGTGGGTTTGAAGAAAAGCAGCTGCGTTTGTCTCCTCATTAATTTGAGCTCTTGCTAACATTCAGGATTCAGACCATGATTAGAGGAAGGCGAGAAGTTGCAACACACTCTGAATGTACTTTTACAAAATTCTTGATTCAAAAAGTGAAATGGAACATCTGGTTTTGCTCTTATCTTCTCATACCAAAAGGGTTGCTGCCCAACATAGAGAAGTCAATATCTAAAGGTGAATATTTGTGCTGTGTTTTGTTGGTTTCCTGCCTTTTAGGAAATCACATGTTCTCAAAACATTTGCCTTTTCGTGTCTCTGTGCAGATGGCTGACAGATGTGACTCACCCAGAACCAGGAGGTTCCACCGGCCCACCATAGTGACGATGTAAACACTGTTCAGTTCTGCTCTGGGAACGACAAAATACCCAAAGGAAACTGGGCACTGACAAGTCTTCTTTTTCTTTTCTTTTCTTTTCTTTTCTTTTCTTTTCTTTTCTTTTCTTTTCTTTTCTTTTCTTTTCTTTTCTTTT